>JAYESA010000001.1:178168258-178385758 GCA_036927795.1 Iris macrosiphon
GTGTGTTGTGTTATGTGTATATATGTATATTTATATATAAATTTATATGTATATGTGTCCCTATATATGTATATTTATAGATATGTGTTAGTGAGTGCTTGTGTGAGTGTGTTAGTGAGTGCTTGTGTGAGTGTGAGTTGGTGCTAGTGTGTGTGTGTAGGTGAGTGTGTGTGTGAGTGTGAGTGAGTGTTTAGATATAGATATATATGCATATGAGTTGAGTTGTGTGTATATATGTATATATATTTTTATATATATATGTATGAGGGTTTGTGTGTGAGGTTGTGTGTTTGTGAGAGTGTGTGCTAGTGTGTGTGAGAGTGTGTGTGTGAGGGTGTGTGAGGTTGAGAGTGTGTGAGTGAGGATATATAGATATATATATATATATATATGTTTAAGTGTGTGAGTGCGTGTGTGTGTATATATATATATATATATATATATATATATATATATAGTGTATATATATATATATATATATATATATATATATATATATATATATATATATATATATATAGTGTATATATATATATATATATATATATATATATATATATATATATATATATATATATATATATATATATATAGATATATGTGTGTATGTATATATAGATATGTGTTTGTATATAATTATGTGTGTGTGTGTGTTGATTTGTGTTTGAGTGTGTGTGTGTGTTTGAATGTATATAAGTTAGTGTGTATATATATCTATAGAGTTATATATATATGTATATATATGTATGTATATATATAGTGATTTATATATATATAGGAGTGTGTGTGTGTGTGTATGAGAGAAGAGGGGAGGGGGGGACTGAACTGGCACAGCAGCAGCAGCATGCTGCTGCACTGTGCAGCAGCTGCAGCAGCAAGAGCAGCCACAACAGCAGTTTTGCAGCAGCAGGAGCAGCAACAAGGTGAGGAGCAGGGGCAGCAGCAGTTTAAGCAGTTTGCGAGGGAGAGAGAGAGGTATATATATATATATATATATATATATATATATATATATATATATATAGATAGATAGATAGATAGATAGATAGATAGATATCTAAGATAGTTAGAATAGATAATTATATAGATGGTTTAACTGATAGAATAGATAGTAGGATAGATAGATAATTAGATAGATAGATAGGTTCATCGATAGGTAGATATCTAGATCGATAGATATTAGATATCTAGATGCCTAGATATAAATAGATAAATAGATACGTAGATAGATTAGAGAGATAGATATATAGATAAATAGATTAGATTGATAGACAGATAAGATAAGGTATATGTGTGTTGTGAGATATATAATAAATAGGTAGATTAATAGATAGGTAATTAGATAGATAGTTAGATAGGTAAATGGATAGATGGCTAGATATTAGATAGATAGATATATAGTATATATCTAGATAGATAGATAGATAAGTAGAGGGATAGCTAGATATATAGATATATATATAGATATATACATAGCTAGATAGATAGTTAGATACCTAGATATAGATATATATATGTGTATAGGTAAGGTAAGATACGTAAGGTATGTGTAAGGTATGTGTAAGATAAGGTAAGGTATTGGGTATAGATACATAGGTATATGCCTATATATATTAGATATATATATTTTAGCCTAGATTATAGCTAGAAATATATGTTTATACATAGTTAGCTAGCTAGAGGGGTAGTCGGGTTGAGTTTAGAGCGGTATCTCAATACCTTGAGATACCGAGGTATTTCAATACCTTAAGATAACCAAGGTATTGGGTTTCGAACGGGGTTTTTGAGCAATAGCCTAGGAATAGTATTGGAGTGATTTTTATATGTATATGTGTATATATTTACGCGTGCTAGCATAGGTTTTAGAGGGTTTAGGCGGGGTGCGTAGCCTAATTTGAGGTATCGGATACCGAGGGTATCCCGGTATCTCAAGGAGGCGAGTTTGAGAGTTTTCTAGCTTAATGACCTCGGTTTGACCTAGAATTTCATGAGCACCCTAGTTTGACCTAGACTTGACCGTAGTTGACTCGGTTGACCGCCAAAGTCAACTTTTGACCTAGTTTTGACCCAGAGTTGACTTTTTGACCCAGATTTTATCGATTTGACCCGTTTGACCTAGAACGACCCTAGAAGCCTATTTTTTAGTTATTTTATATCTGTTTAACTCATTAGAACCCTGTTTAACCTTGCTTTTCGCATTAGGTTCTTGCGACACCAGTTCGGATCGCCAGTTGCTCAGGACGTCAGGCGAGTACATTCTCTGATAGTTTTCATTATTTGATGATTATTATGATTCAGCTTCTAGTATAGTATCATCTGATTATTCTGGCACAACACGGGACACTGACTGGTATTTCTGGATTTATTTACTTGCGACACGTACATTTTATGTTTCTGGCCTCTATTCTGGATTCACTACTGGCATCACTACAGGCATCACCTACAGGCATCATTCATGTTCAGGCTGGACTCATCTTGATTTGCGTGTCGGGTCTTGGATCCACTTGTATTAGTCGGGGCGGGAAAATACTCGAGTAGACATGTAAACATTTCTATCTGGCATCATCAGGAATCACTCCCTCTGGTCTAATCTGGAATGATAGCAGCCGCGCACCCAGTGCGCGGTGAGCCGTACTTACCCCTAGCCGTTTACATGTCGAAACAAGTATTTCAAAGACACCGGGTTCATTCTTTATAGTCTGGACTCTCTTGCATTTCTTGTTGGTCCCACTTACATTTTTCTGGACTTGACTCACTACATGTTTTTCATGCTGGACTCACTACACGTTCATGTGTACAGACTTACTCTTAGTTTAGATTTCTTGTATCTTACAGTTATTACTATCTTGTTTCTGATATTCTTGCATCTTTACCTTTATGCACCAGTGATTTATATATTTCTTGTTTCATACTTGCTTCATTCTTCTTGCTACTTGCTATAACTGTTTTATAGTTTTTATCATTTAAATGGAACTGCTGTTAGAGATGTACTTGCTCCAGTCCTGACTGGACATATTTTTCAGAGTATCCGGAGGAGTGGTGTCCGATATTTTATGGACCTGAGCCTGTCGATGGTGCAGACAGGGACCCTCTAGTTTAGGAGTGATTTCCGGATTGGTAGCCGGATCACTGAGACCTTGCTATTGTTTTTATTAGCTTTTAGCACTGGATTTGTCTCCGGTTTTGGATTGAGACCTTGTTTGTATATTATTTTGGATGATGTATTATTATTATTATTATTGATGTTGTGGTTTGTGGTAGTAGTTGTTGTTGGATAGACTTTATAGTTGTTAGATCTCTGTGTTATCTTATCGTGCTTAGATTCGTGATTGAGTATATTGTGATTATCATTATGATATTTGCTCCTCCATTTGGAGTTGAGATCTTGACAGGTTTATATATTGATTGTGTGGTTGCCCTCCTTTTGGAGAGGTCATGGCCAATTTTTGTGTGAGATTATTATCTAGATAGTTGACCTAGACAGCGTTCTACCGCCGATGCTGCGGCGTAGGCTGGACGTACCTACGACTCATGCCCGATTTTTTGGGTGCGGGTCGTGACAAGTGCATCAATCCAAATACACAAAAAATATATTAAAATAGCTCAATATGGATAAAGCTCATCCCCTTAGCACTCCAATGGTTATTCGATCTTTAGATATCAATAAAAATCTATATCGTCCTAAGGACGACAATAAAATGATGCTAGGACCCGAAGTACCGTACCTTAGTGCCATTGGGGCATTAATGTATCTATCATAATGTATAAGGCTAGACATATCATTCTCTGTTAATCTGTTGGCTAGATATAGCTCGATGTTAACTCGTAGACATTAGAATGCCATTAAACATGTGATGATATATCTTCGTGGAACTACCGACATGAGATTATTTTATACTTGTGGTTTATCTGACATCGCGAATCTAGTTGGCTTTGTAGATTCAAATTATTTATCTGATCCCCATAAATGTCATTCACAAACTGGATATGTGCTTCTTAATAGCAATGCAGCTATTTTTTGGCGTTTTGTTATTCAACAAAACAGACAATTGTTGCTACCTCCTCAAATTACTCAAAAATATTTGCTCTCCATGAAGCAAGTAGAGAATATATTTGGCTGAGATCGTTGGTTCAACACATTCGTAGCTCCTGTAACCTTTCTCCTACTACAGATACTCCAACTTTTATTCATGAGGATAATGCAGCATGTATTGCACAAAAGGTAGATTCATTAAAGGAGACAGGACCAAGCACATCTCACCGAAGTTTTTCTATACTCATGAGCTTCAGAAAAAATTTGATATTGACATCCAACAACGCTCAAGTTCTACTTTTAAACTATAGAACACAGGTGTACTTATTAATCAGAGTCATGAATGATTCACAGATTCATTGTTCATTTATCAGGATACTTGAATTCAGATTCATAGATGCAATGCAATGGCTCGCACACGGATTGCCGCTAAGCAAGTATGATCATGAATGCACATGAGTCGCTGGCGTAACCATTTATGGACATAGTCGTAATAAGACGGTGGTCCCGATGCCCCGGCAACTCGAACGAACTTATCCGTGCTAGGAACAAGCTAGCGCGACTACCAGATCTTTCCCTTAGGCCGGATCGGTCCCGGTGCCCCGGTGCCTCGAACCGAGAGATCAAACATATGCATAAGCGTCCGCGACTGAACGAATGAGTTCTTGTTGTTATTTCATATTCTGAGTATACGACAATGGTTGTAGGTGTAGGTCATGATCCACGCTATATGTAAGCCCCCTGATTTTCAGGAATTATTAATTTGGACTTTTCACAATTTTCTAGAATTTTTGGGGATTTTTTTGTAATTAAAACCTAGGCTCTTGGTAATTAAATAATTTTTATTTGCTGTTAATTACTATTAAAATATTATGAAAAATAATATTTTTGGGTGTAAAATAAAAAACTGGACTTAGGGTAATTTTCTGGAAATTTATTGGACCCCGAAAATATTTTTAAAAGCCCTAAAACTATTTTTTAAAATTAATTAAAATTGAACCGGGTTCAAACCGGCCTGAACCGGTCGAACCCGGTTCAGCTAAACCGACCGGACCAAACCTCCTATCGTGTCGGGTCGGGTCCGTCCGACCGAACCCGCACCCGCCCGAAATACGAAACTCGCTTCCCCTGTCACCCGCACGACCCGATCAACCGCGTTTTCCGGCCTCTTCTCCGCCCGCTCCGCCCGGCCAACCACCTCCCCGCCTGCGCCCTTCGGCCCACGACTCCGCCTCCCCCGCCGCCTTGCTCGGCCGACCCCCGCTCCCCTCAGCACTATAAAACCCCCTCCTTTCTCCTCCCTCCGGCCAACACCATTCCCCGCCGGAACCCTAGCTTTCGCCGCCCTCCACCCAGCCACCCTCGCCGCTCCGCCCCTGCCCAGCTCCGCCCGCCCTCGCCGCACCGCCCTGCCCAGCTCCACCGGCCTCCCTCTCCTTCCTCCTCCCCCGACAGCAAGTCGCAGCAGCAGCAGCTGCTCCGGCCGCAGCAGCCGGCCGCCTGTCCAGCGCCCGCTCCGGCGCGCCGCCGCCGACGACCTCGGCCTCCTCCGCTCCCACGGCCTCCCTCCGGCCAGCCCTGAGCCGCCGCCTCCGGCCGACAGAGCCTAGCCCTAACCCTGACCTAGGACACAGGACGCGGACACAGCCCTTCGCGTCGTGTCGGACACGGAATAGTTCGGTTTTTTGAACCCTGTTCAGGTACGCGTATCTCCCTGCTCGTTTACCCATTTTCGATTCCGTAAGTTGCATCACGAACCCTGCGTAACCCTCTCGGTGTCCGTGCAACCCGCTCGGTGCATCGCGTCCTGTGGCGATCGTAAACCGTGATCCAAAAACAGGAAAAATAATGCCATGTTTTACCCCGGAACTGAGTATGCCCCGCCAAACGGGACGACTTGGTCGCGTGCGGTCTTCACCGATACGTGCGCGTCGTTGATACGGACGTGTGGAATTTCGCAGAGACCTCGGCCTCCTCCGCTCCCACGGCCTCCCTCCGGCCAGCCCTGAGCCGCCGCCTCCGGCCGACAGAGCCTAGCCCTAACCCTGACCTAGGACACAGGACGCGGGCACGGCCCTTCGCATCGTGTCGGACACGGAATAGTTCAATTTTTCGAACCCTGTTCAGGTACGCGTATCTCCCTGCTCGTTTACCCCGTTTTCGATTCCGTAAGTTGCATCGCGAACCCTGCGTAACCCTCTCGGTGTCCGTGCAACCCGCTCGGTGCATCGCGTCCTGTGGCGATCGTAAACCGCGATCCAAAAACAGGAAAAATAACGCCATATTTTACCCCGGAACTGAGTACGCTCCGCCAAACGGGACGACTTGGTCGCGTGCGGTCTTCACCGATACGTGCGCGTCGTTGATACGGACGTGTGGGATTTCGCAGAAGTCGATTCGGGTGTGCGTGCACACCGGAATCAATGCGTATCCGCGGACACCGTCCCATATCCGCGGACACTGGAACGCATCCTAACTATGTGTACACACGTCGGATCGAAACAAAACTTGTACCATCGGACTCGTAGCAATACGCTGGTCCTGTGACCCAAGTTTGGTTCTATTCTGAGAACGTTGACGAAATCGTGTGTCGTGGGCCCCATAGGCTCTATTCGACGGGCGATTTTGTGATCGGCTCATCGGAATCCAATTCTGGAAGTTCCGTTGGGTTCGTATCATCGTTCCTGACCTGTTGACACTAAGTTTGGTAAATTTAGAGACCTTTGACCCTGACGCATTTTTCGGTGCAAAGCGGGCCCACATGCGGACCCCGCTTTGACCCGAAATTGCCATTTTTGCCCTTGTCTCCAAATTGGACTCAAGGACAGGCATTTTTAGCTATTTAATATTTTTTGGGTCTGATGGTAATATTTATTTCAGTAACCGGAGTACTGCCTGCAAATCCCGCTGCTGCCAGAGCTACAAATGGGAGCCGGAACCCCAGGCAAGTGTACCTTGCCAAACTTTGCAGTCTTGTTACATATTTTCCTTGATTTATTTATATTGTTGTGCATGTTGGACCTAGGACCGTGTGACTTACTTAGCGTCCGATTAATAGTCGGGTGCCAACACCGTACGCAGTGTTGTGTAACGTCATCTAGACATGGATATCGTGACCCCTTTACATTCTCGTACTTGTCTTATCAAGTACATCATAACCCAGGACACTTGACACTATTCATGAGACAGAATCTTCCTGAGATATTCATGGTGATTCTGTATAGAAAACATGTTATATGACTTAGACATTATATTCTTAGATCTCATTATGACTTACTGCATTAGTTATGATCTCACGTGACATGGACATGAGACGTTATGGACATGAGACGTGTGGTTACATTGGGTGGGGAGAGACACGCAGGCTACATGCTGATTATATATATATAAAATCTATAGTAAACACATAGTAAAACTCATAGTAAACACTGCTACCGGGTCCCAGACACAGAGCTTGTAGTGGTATCAGCCTAAGTTCTAGTGATGCTCTCAACTTGCATTTCACATAGATGGTTATATAGTTTACCCTATTGTTTCATTATTTGCTGTACTACATTTTGGCATGTCGATTTCTGTACCTTGTTACGTCCCTCTGAGGACCTGGTCCCCTGCCAGTTTTGCAGCATAGACCATTGTGGAGTCTGTCTGGAGTTGATGATGTGAGATCTACCCCGAGGTAAACATGACATGAGCATTAGCAGGAGCAGACACTGGAGTAGTACAGATCCAGTAGACGAGTGACCTCTGCGGGTATCTTCTGAGTATATACTTTGTCCATACTCAGTATTTGCTGTGGTTATCTTTATTCTTGTATTTTGACAGTGTATCAGACTTGCTCTCGGATTATTCTCCGAGACACTTTTATTGAGACATGTTAGATTATATTTGTTTGCATTTATTCTGGATTTTGATCTGTGATTATCTATTGTGGATGAGATTAGAATAGAATGTGACTTGTATCATTGTACCTATTTATTATTGTACTACAGCTTAAGCATGCCCTGATGGATCCATTAAATTGGGTTGTCCATCGGTGCGTGCTGCTGGCCATTGCCACGTGTCCAGTCCCTCGATATTTTGGGACTGGGGCGTGACATAATTTTTGTGGTGGCCCATGCAGGTCAACGACTAAATTGTTCGATTTCAACTTAGGGACCGAACAAGCCTGCAGTAAGAATATGATAAGTTTTTAGGATCTCATCCACTTGCTTGAATCGTTCTCGACATCTATCTCGGATTCGAATTAATTCCTTGACTTGCATCCTGCCTTGATTCATGTGCGCCTCTTATCGTTTATTTTTGATGCAGATTAATGGATCTACCAGCAAGCGACGAGATTCCTACAAGATCACCACCAGATGCTGTGATAAACCAACAAGCTCTACCAGCACCCGAACCGAGACCACCCTTGGTACCACAAGCAGCACTCTTCCAACAGGCCCAGCAGCAGCAGAGAAATCCACCACAAGGACGCGGACAAGCTTTCGTGATGACCGTGGAGAACGCGCAGACTCTTAGAGTAGCTAATGCGCGTAAGTGATTTGTAGCTGCCGTTTCTAGTCTTGTTTTAGCTCGTGCCTATTGGTTCGGACCTCAGCCCCAACCTAGTAATTTTGAACTTGCTAATAACCTGGTATGCTTTTATATTTGATAACTGTAGAGATTGTGGAGTCTTTTGTTATTGTGCTTATTGTGTGTTGTTTGTGAACTTGAATAATTTGTACCTCCTTTCATCATCATCTAGCGCACTTAATTTTGCTGTACTTGACTTATGCTGCTATTCTATAGCCTAGTTTTGCAAGCTTACTCTTTATCGGGCTTGTTCATGACATATGTGTTATTGGGGCCTAATCAACCCCACTAATACAAGTGTCTATTCAGAATCAGTGTATTACGGTCTGATCAACCTTAGTGCATTTTGGTTCGCACTTCGCACGACTACTTTACGTGGATTGAGATATATAGTTGACTAGTATACTTGTCCTCTAAATATGTCCGAGCATATCGTATCAGTTACATAACTGTACTAATACGAGCCTGCGAACAAATGATTACCAGAATAGGATTTCAATCCATAACTGCTTGACAATTTCCATTTGAATTCTTTAAACGCCTTGATCCCGATACTTCTATTCTATCACCTCACCCTTGAACTCTTTATTATTGATCTTCGTCTTTCCTTATTTCGGAAAGACGAAATCTCGTGCTTGGTATAAGTTTGATATATAGACAGTACTAGATATACCCCACAGGCCGGTCGCATTGATGATGACCCTTTTATATATGATTAAGGGAATACCATAGGTGATGTGTTTGGTGTTAAAGACTTAAGGATTCAATACCATGATTAAATAAGTTGGGACATAGCTTTATTAGATGTATAGCCTTAGATGATATATGGGTAAATTCTAAGTTGGGTAGAGACCGCAATGTTCACTTGAGAGGAATCCTTTAGACTGTAATCAAATGAGATTGGATAGAAAGAACCCTACCATATTTTAATTTAGAGGACAAAATTTTTATAAGTTGGGTAGATTGTAAGCCCCGTGATTTTCAGGAATTATTAATTTGGACTTTTCACAATTTTCTGGAATTTTTTGGGATTTTTCTGTAATTAAAACCTAGGCTCTTGGTAATTAAATAATTTTTATTTGCTGTTAATTACTATTAAAATATTATGAAAAATAATATTTTTGGGTGTAAAATGAAAAACTGGACTTAGGGTAATTTTCTGGGAATTTATTGGACCCCAAAAATATTTTTAAAAGCCCTAAAACTAATTTTTAAAATTAATTAAAATTGAACCGGGTTGAACCGGGTTCAAACCGGCCTGAACCGGTCGAACCCGGTTCAGCTAAACCGACCGGACCAAATCGCCTATCGGGTCGGGTCGGGTCCGCCCGACCGAACCCGCACCTGCCTGTCACCACCCCATTTCCAGAGCCGGATATTTTTTTTTATTTTTAATTTAGTTAATTGTGCATTATTTTTTTATTAATTGTATTTATATTTAATTAATGATTGTATTATATTTTTATTGTTTGTTTTAGGATTTTGGCTAGCCTGGACCCATGTCAGACCCTAGTGGACCCATGTCCGACCCAGCCCACACCCTTGTAAGAATTATTTTGGGGCTTAGAATATTTATTTTATTTTTAGGAGGTTAGTGGGAGAGATTTGGAGTTAGTTTGAGTGCTTTTGGAACCCCGAAACCCAAAAACCCAAGTTTGGAGGACATGTTGGTCATTTGGACT
This sequence comes from Iris macrosiphon, assembly GCA_036927795.1. Lineage (NCBI taxonomy): Eukaryota > Viridiplantae > Streptophyta > Magnoliopsida > Asparagales > Iridaceae > Iris > Iris macrosiphon. The sequence continues at coordinate 178,178,546 of JAYESA010000001.1, forward strand.
TTGTGGAACCCTTATATTTCACTTGGCCGGATTCCCACAGCCCCCCTCACCCGACCAAACAGCAAACCAGCAGCCCCAGCCCCTTTCCTTCCTTCCTTCTTCACTTCTTCTTCTTCTCCACTCATTTTTCTTCTTCCTTTCTCCTTCCTACTTCAAGTAAGTCATTTTTCTTCCATCTTTCTTCCATTCCTTCTTCTTTAAGTAACCTTAACCCTACATTCTTCCCTAACCTAGGTGGGTAGAGCCTAGATTTTGTGTTGGAGCTTGGATTGGGAGCTTGGAAGCTTGGTTTGGTGGATTTGGAGCATTTTGGAGATTTTGGCTTGGGATTCCAACTCCCAAGAGGTAAACCCTATTTTTCCCCTTATAATTACTCTTTTATAGTGTAATTAATATTTTAGAACCTTCCTAGACCCTTAGGCTACCCGTGGGAGGAAGTTGGAACTAGTTGGGTAGTGTTTAGAGACTTTAACACTAGGTTTTGTGTCAATTTCGGGTAAAATCCGAATTTGGCCCAATTTTGGGTGATACCCTAGGTTAGATGGACCTAGGTAGACGTTGTCGGGAGTCGTGAGGGTGAGTGCGTGTCTCCGTTCGGACACGGGAAGCCGCGTCGCGGAGAAACGGGCGTTTCGGGCAAAATTGGGGCTTTTCGTCGTCGCCGATTCTAAGTGCATGTGCGTTTCTGCCACGGGCCTAGAATCGACGCGGGAGCGTATTTTCTAGGATCTAGACATCGTTTAGGATGCGTGGGTAAATTTTGGGCCGATTCCGAGTTCGTTTGGTGTGCGTTTCAGGAGGTTTTCCGAGCCGCGCACCACGTGTTCGTCGAAATGACCGAACGGCCATTTCGACTTGGTTTCCTCGTTTCGGGCTTGTGCGCGCGTTGGGTTAGTATCGGGGAGTGTGTGCTAGAATTCTCGGGCTATATTTTATATATTTATAGGTGTTTGGGCGTGTCGGGGCCGTTGGGCGTGCGTTGGTGAGCGTTGTGGGTGTTGTGTGCGTTGTGTGTTGTGTATATGTGTCTATATATATATATATGTATATACTTATATGTATGTGTGTATATGTATATATATTTATATATATGTGTGTATTTATATCTATGTGCTAGTGTATGTGTGTAGGTGAGTGTGTGTGAGTGTGTAGGTGAGTGTGTGTGTGAGTGTGAGTGAGTGTTTATAGGTATATGTATATATATTTATATATATGTATGAGTGTTTAGGTGTGTGGTTGTGTGTTTGTGAGAGTGTGTGCTAGTGTGTGTGAGAGTGTGTGTGTGAGGGTGTGTGAGTGTGAGTGTGTGTGAGGATATATAGATATATATATATGTTTAAGTGTGTGAGTGTGTGTGTATATATATATATATATATTAGTGTATATGTATATATATATAGATATATGTGTGCATGTATATATAGAGATGTGTTTGTATAATTATGTGTGTGTGTGTTGATTTGTGTTTGAGTGTGTGTGTGTTAGAATGTATATAAGTTAGTGTGTATATATAGCTATAGAGTTATATATATATGTATATATATGTATGTATATATATATAGATATATATATATGTATATGGGTATGTGGTCGTGTGTGTGTGTGTGTGAGATGAGAGGGGGGGGACTGGAACCAGCAGGTAGCAGCAAATAGAACAGGGAGCAGCAGCAGCAATGTGCAGCTGCAGCAGCAGCTTTGCTGCACTGTGCTGCAGCTGCAGCAGCAAATCAGCAGCAGGAACAGCAGCAGCAGCAAGCAGTTGGGCAGCAGCAGCAGCGCAGTTTATGTAGCAGCAACAGCAGCAAGGTTAAGGAGCAAGAGCAGCAGTAATGCGAGGGAGGAAGAGGTATATATATATATATAGATAGATAGATTGATAGATTCATAGATAGTTAGATTATTAGATAGATAGATGGTTAAATAGATGGGTATCTAGTTAGATAGTTAGTTAAATATATAGATAGGTAGATGATAGTTGGATAGATATATTAGATAGATATTAGATAGAGGGATAAATAGTTAGATAGGTAAGTGGATAACTAGTTAGATTAATAGATAGGTATGTATGGTTAATAGATAAATAGATACGTAGATAGTTAATAGATAGATAACTATGTAGCTAGATATATTGATAGATAGATAGATAATTAGGTAGATAGATAACTAGATTTATAGATAAGGTAAATAGAATTATAGATAGATAAATAGAGGAATAAATAGAAGGTTGGATAGATACATAGGTAGATAGGTAGTTATCTATCTAAGGTATATATATATCTATATACATATAGTTATATCAATACCTAGAGATATCTAGATAGTATAGTCATATATTTATGCGTAGGGTAAGGTAATGGGTATTAGTATATATGTGTGTGGATATCTATATATATAGGTAAATACATACTTAGATATATATAATTATGGTAGATATCTATACTACCTAGCCTAGATTAATAACTAGGTGCATAATTAGTAGCTAGATAGCTAGCTAGAGGGGTAGTCGGGTTGAGTTTAGAGCGAAACCTCAATACCTTGAGATACCGAGGTATCTCAATACCTTAAGATAACCAAGGTATTGGGTTTCGAGCGGGGTTTTTGAGCAATAGCCTAGGAATAGTATTGGAGTGATTTTTATATGTATATGTGTATATATTTACGCGTGCTAGCATAGGTTTTAGCGGGTTTAGGCGGGGTGCGTGGCCTAGGGCGAGGTATCGGATACCGAGGGTATCCCGGTATCTCGATTAGGCGAGTTTGTGAGTTTAGTAGCTTAATGACCTCGGTTTGACCTAGAATTTCAGGAGCACTCTAGTTTGACCCAGACTTGACCGTAGTTGACTCGGTTGACCGCCAAAGTCAACTTTTGACCTAGTTTTGACCCAGAGTTGACTTTTTGGACCTAGAGTTGACTTTTTGACCCAGATTTCACCGGTTTGACCCGTTTGACCTAGAACAACCCTAGAAGCCTATTTTTAGTTATTTTATATCTTTTTAACTCATTGCCCTGTTTCACCCCAGAACTGAGTACGCCCCGCCAAACGGGACGACTTGGTCGCGTGTGGTCTTCACCGATACGTGCGCGTCGTTGATACGGACGTGTGGGATTTCGCAGAAGTCGATTCGGGTGTGCGTGCACACCGAAATCAACGCGTATCCGCGAACACCGTCTCGTATCCGTCAGTTCTGGAACGCGTCCTAACTTTGTGTACACACGTCGGATCGAAACGAAACTTGCGCCATCGGACTCATAGCAATACGCTGGTCCTGTGACCCAAGTTTGGTTCTATTCTGAGAACGTTGACGAAATCGCGTTTCGTGGGCCCCACAAGCTCCATTCGACGGGCGATTTTGTGATCGACTCATCGGAATCCAATTCTGAAAGTTCCATTGGGTTCGTATCATCGTTCCTAACCTGTTGACACTAAGTTTGGCGAATTTGGAAACCTTTGACCCTGACGCATTTTTCGGTGAAAAGCGGGCCCACATGCGGACCCCGCTTTGACCCGAAATTGTCATTTTTGCCCTTGTCTTCAAGACTCAAGGACAGGCATTTCTAGCTATTTACTATTTTCTGGGTCTGATGGTAATGTTTATTTCAGTAACCGGAGTACTGCCTGCAAATTCCGCTGCTGCCAGAGCTACAAATGGGAGCCGGAACCCCAGGCAAGTGTACCTTGCCAAACTTTGCAGTCTTGTTACATATTTTCCTTGATTCATTTATATTGTTGTGCATGTTGGACCTAGGACCGTGTGACTTACTTAGCGTCCGATTAATAGTCGGGTGCCAACACCGTACGCAGTGTTGTGTAACGTCATCTAGACATGGATATCGTGGCCCCTTTACATTCTCGTACTTGTCTTATCAAGTACATAATAACCCAGGATACTTGACACTATTCATGAGACAGAATCTTTCTGAGATATTCATGGTGATTCTGTATAGAAAACATGTTACATGACTTAGACATTATATTCTTAGATCTCATTATGACTTACTGCATTAGTTATGATCTCACGTGACATGGACATGAGACGTTATGGACATGAGACGTGTGGTTACATTGGGTGGGGAGAGACACGCAGGCTACATGCTGATTATATATATAAAATCTATAGTAAACACATAGTAAAACTCATAGTAAATACTGCTACCGGGTCCCAGACACAGAGCTTGTAGTGGTATCAGCCTAAGTTCTAGTGATGCTCTCAACTTGCATTTCACATAGATGGTTATATAGTTTACCCTATTGTTTCATTATTTGCTGTACTACATTTTGGCATGTCGATTTCTGTACCTTGTTACGTCCCTCTGAGGACCTGGTCCCCTGCCAGTTTTGCAGCATAGACCATTGTGGAGCCTGTCTGGAGTTGATGATGTGAGATCTACCCCGAGGTAAACAGGACATGAGCATTAGCAGGAGCAGGAGCAGACATTGGAGTAGTACAGATCCAGTAGACGAGTGACCTCTGCGGGTATCTTCTGAGTATATACTTTCTCCATACTCAGTATTTGCTGTGGTTATCTTTATTCTTGTATTTTGACAGTGTATCAGACTTGTTCTCGGATTGTTCCCTGAGACACTTTTATTGAGACATGTTAGATTATATTTGTTTGCATTTATTCTGGATTTTGATCTGTGATTATCTATTGTGGATGAGATTAGAATAGAATATGACTTGTATCATTGGACCTATTTATTATTGTACTACAGCTTAAGCATGCCCTGATGGATCCATTAAATTGGGTTGTCCATCGGTACGTGCTGCTGGCCATTGCCACGTGTCCAGTCCCTCGGTATTTTGAGACTGGGGCGTGACACTACAAGCCATCCCAGGTCGTTCCTGACTCAGTGGTTTATTTGTTATGAATTTTACACAAGTTGATATGACAATCCATGATTCATTGTTCGGATGCAACTTGACATGATGCATTTCCTTGGTTCGGGGATTGCCTTGGTGACCTAACGGTCCCGGATACTTTCAGTGATCATACTTTCATGAAACGACTATTAGATAGTCTTCTGGTGGTTTGGATGAAAATAAGGCAAGATATCATTCACTAGATATTGACATACAATTATAAGACAAGCTCTGAATCGAGACAATATATAAGCAGGCAAGCATGCATTTGTACAACATAAGCATTCACATTAGCTCGGGCCCGAAGGTAAGCCGAGTAGTAAAATCATACGGGAATTCTTCGAGCGACATGATCTAGAGTCGTGCAGTGTAACCAAGTGAACAACGCATTAAGATGAGCATATACATATCGATCTATCGAGGCATAACAGTGCACAATAAAGTATGTAATGTTCGTATCGTTCTATCGAGGCATAGCAGTGCACAACGAAGTATATAATGTTCATATCATTCTATCGAGACATAGCAGGGTCCAATTGCACAAGGCAAAGGTAGCATACGAGGGTCTGAATATAAGCAACGTTTTATTACCATGTTCTAACACAATTAGTACAATATGGGATTATTCTCTTAGCTAGGTGCGTTGGATTCTTATTAGCATGCAGGGGTGATTCACCTAGAGACTAGCATGTAGCATTCCATATTTTAAGTGTGCTGGCTAAGCAAAGACAAGTTCATCGTAGCCACGCACCTTAGCGATAATTCGCCATGGTTGAGCGATACTCCGAGCGAGCCTCTGAAAGCCTAAGCCGAACTCCTGTTGGGAAAAGTCTGGATATCCTTTGCCTCAAACGAGTATTCCCGCTTGAGCAAAGCGGGTCGGGACATTGCACTTTTGCCGTTTGAATCGGCAGTCCGCTTGAGCGGAACGGGGTGTTACATCATACACCACTCAGAAAAAGTCTCGTCCTCGAGACTTATTGAGGGCAGGCCGTACTATCGCCTTATGGAATCTATCCAAGCGTAGCAATCGGTACCACTAAATTCGTTTGAACATAATCTCCTACTCGATCCTTACGCCGTGTCGTGTGTATGCCGAGTCAGTCTCATTTGTGCCTTAGCGTAGGGCATGTTGGTTAACGCGGAGTACATTTCAATCGATTATGTTTAACGATCTAGGGCTGAGGCAAACTTATACAAGTTGTTATACTTGTTCAGGAGAATATTCACTTGCACTAGCATCGAGATCAGCCTATCGCAAGTCTGGATCGTGCACATATTCGAAGCGCTTCAAGCATATGCATGTCAACCAACTCAACGATAGCGAAGTCTTAGCACTCGAGTTTCATATCTCATTTAGTCTTGGATCGTGCATACGTTCAAGGCGTCCCTCAAACATTTGTATTCAACCAAACTTAGAGATCGTAAAATCGGACAAGCTACTTGCGAAAATCATAAGGGTTCGCATCTTACTGAATCACGAGGATACCTTCCGATTGGGTCAATCAAATTCCATATCATTTCCTTTCCAACTCAATCTCAGGCATCTTACACCACTGTTAAGCATGATCTATTCGGTTTACCGACTAGCATTCATCCGCTCGGGTCAAACTTAGCACGTATTTTTGTTCCTAAGTCTAACCCTAAGTTTTTGCTACCCCAGTCTATATCTTTTTCAAGCAATATGGTAAAGTCGGTAACACAGGTTCATTCACTCAGTACAGGGTCGTCTTCCTAATTGCTAGGTCAGCTCACAAGGTCATAGGTACTGGTTCAAGCACGCGATTCATCGTGCAAATTCGTCGCACGATGCTCGCCCCAATTCCTAGGGTCAAACCATTATTCCTTTTCACGGAGTATTATACCCAAACTCGTTTCACTCAGATTTCTAAACATCGAGCACATATTTCCCTACACTCAACAATACGTTCGTTTGTACGGGGGACGAGTACGTCCAGTAAAATTCATAATACATCCAAATTGCAGGACAAGTCTAGTGATTTGCATAATCTATCCCTCCAAACATGTTTTGATAAAATCCCTATCCACTCCAAGTTTAAACCATCAAGCCGAGATTTGATTCTAAACCTTTAGTTATAACTTCAAGTCGTTCAACCTGATTCCTGTATCCATTTGCAAAACTATCAAGCGTGATTTATTTCAAGTTCTAGGCTAACTTATCCAATGAAATATTTCCCAATCACTTGCATTCCAATTCATCTTATCGTATCGAACCAAAAGTCAAGACGGTCCGTAAGTTGTCACGCCTCGATCTCCCGCAAGTTCGATCAACCTCGTCGGACGTGAGATCATCACGCCAACGCTCCCGCTGGATAATCGTCCTTATCCGGGCGTGACGCATGTACGAGCATAGAGTTACGTTCGCACAAAAAAAGAATATTTGAATATTATGGCTATCTTCGACACGATTGAGACACCTTATCATTTCTCTTTGCTTTATCCAAGTTTTGTACCCGTTCATGCAGTGATTATAGTTCGTCTAGCAAAATCATCCATCTACAATGTTACCATTCGGTAAATCTATAGTCTACCTCTTTCATTCCTCAAGAAAATAGTTTCCATTATTCAAACTCGTCTATTAAATTTTGATACGTTCCATTCATCGAGTTCGTTTGGAATAATCACCAAACATGTTCCCGTGAGTTTGATTATCCCCGTCGTACGTGAAATCACCATGCCGACGCTCCCGCAGGATAACCGTTTTTGTTGGGACTGGTTTTCGAGAGTTATCGTTTTGAACTAGATTTCAAGACCGTTCTTCCGAACTTCAAGCCAAATCCATTATCCTTCCTCTCTTTCATCGAAACATAATATTTCAATTCGACATTGTATTCAAGTTCAGTCCGATTATTTCAATCCGAAATCGCTCGTACTATTCTCTAAGTTTCCAACAAGTTTTCCTTAACCAAGATATTGATTTTCATCTTCCAAGAATTTCAATTCGACATAAACCTTATCATTTATTCAAGACATTATGACATCGTTCATTCCGATTATCGCACGAGACTTATGAATCCGTTTGGACATTTCTGAATGATCCAATACACCACTCGGAATTGATTCATCCCATTAAATCCACATTCGATAGTCATCCAAACAAACTATATTCGATTTGTATCTCCCGATACGAAATACCGTTGAAACCACTTCCCAAAATCCGAGCACGATTCTCTATCTTCGCCTAAGCGATAAATCCGAGAATGTTTCTATCAGTCGATATTCTAAGTCTGACTTGTCTTATTCCTGAACGATATCCCAAATCGTTGCAACTTAGCTTGCACCAAAGAGTCTTGGCGCGCGATACTCTACACAACTTAGCCGAAAGGCTGAGTGCATAGCTAACCGTTCGGGCAATATTCGTTTCAGCACTAACCAGTTGGACAAACACACATAGGCATTTCATGTTTGCACATAAGTCACGTTTCTAGCTCGAGTCTAATCCCGAAGGAACTGGCACAGGTTGGCACAGAGGCCAAATTATATTACAATTGTACAAGCAATCATATCATTCAAATGCACATTTTTGAAAGTATCTAGACTCATTGTTGGAATATTTCGTTTGGGACATTGAGAGAGAGTGTGCACATAACCCACGAACGAGCTTTCAAAACTAAAAAAATCGAAACGAAGACCAAAGACGTATAGCCAAGCTCTGATACCAATATGTCACGCCCCGATCTCCTACAGGCTAATCGGCCGTCCCCGCTGGGTACGAATCACCGCACCAGCGCTCCCGCGGGACGATCCCTTCGGCCCATCCGGGCGTGATGCCGCACGAACGTGAGCCGCGCCCGTGCAAGACCGTGGTTCATTGGCTGGCGGTAAGAGTTCTAAGCCACAGAGTCGCATAGATTGTCCGAGTGCAGTGGAATCATAAACGCATAGGCGATTTGGTAACAAGTTCACTGAGTCGACAATAACGGAAGCATCGAATAACACAAGTTGAAGTAAAACAAACTCTTTATTGATGTTGTGCAGTATTACAAGCGGCGTATAGCCGAGATTATAAGTCGCTCAAGCCTCTCTCTCTGAAACGATAAAAGCATGCAAAGTGGCTACATTTGTGGAATGATGTACATGCGATGTTCAGGCAATGTTCTAACATTATGTCTTGTATATGTGCTTCAGTTCCGGATCGCATCGCTCCAAGACTCCAGAGCAAACTCCACGCCTTAGCACGCACGAAGGAGGCATCCAACCGAACGAGGTTCTCCCGCACCCTGCAAACGATCTAGTGGGTTATCAGTACATTGAATGCACTGGTGGAAAGGCTACTCGCCCGCTCGACAAATCCAAACACGTAATATAGGTTCCGTGCACCAACTATTATGTTGTCTTTCTAGTTGTGCCTTAGGATCAGTTTCATGGCATATATGAAAAGCCTAACTCGTGTGGCAGTGCACCGTACGATATAGGAGGAAACACGGCGAGACTTACAAACTTACCAATTCTTCTTCCCTCTCCAAGTATAAACCAAGTTAATTCAGGCACAAGCATTTATAAACATTCAGGGGCAATATCATATGCAACACGAGTGTCTCAGGCGAGATCTCATATCGGGTACTACGGGCGGGTTCTAAATCAGATGCACAAGTTCTACTTTTAAACTATAGAACACCGGTGTACTTATTACTCAGAGTCAGGAATGATTCACAGATTCATTGTTCATTTATCAGGATACTAGAATTCAGATTCATTGATGCAATGCAATGGTTCGCACACGGATTGTCGCTAAGCGAGTATGATTATGAATGCACAGGAGTCGCTGGCGTAACCATTTATGGACATAGTCGCAATAAGACGGTGGTCCCGATGCCTCGGCAACCCGACCAAACTTATCCGTGCTAGGAACAAGCTAGTGCGACTACCGGATCTTACCCCTAGGCCGGATCAATCCTGGTGCCCCGAACCGAGGAGATCAAACTTGTGCACAAGCGTCCACGACTGAATTAATGAGTTCTTGTTGTTCTTTCATATTCTGAGTAAACGATAATGGTTGTAGGCACATGTCATGATCTACGCTACAAGCCATCCCAGGTCGTTCCTGACTCAGTGGTTTATTTGTTATAAATTTCACACAAGTTGATATGACAATCCATGATTCATTGTTCGGATGCAACTTGACATGATGCGTTCCCCTGGTTCGGGGATTGCCTTGGCGACCTAACGGTCCCAGATACTTTCAGTGATCATACTTTCACGAAATGACAGTCTTCTGGTGGTTTGGATGAAAATAAGGCAAGATAGCATTCACTAGATATTGGCATGCAATTATAAGACAAGCTCTGAATCGAGGCAATATATAAGCAGGCAAGCATGCATTTGTACAACATAAGCATTCACATTAGCTCGGGCCCGAAGGTAAGCCGAGTAGTGAAATCGTTCGAGAATTCTCCGAGCGACATGATCTAGAGTCGTGCAGTGTAACTAAGTGAACAACGCATTAAGATGAGCATATACATATCGATCTATCGAGGCATAGCAGTGCACAACAAAGTATGTAATGTTCGTATCGTTATATCGAGGCATAGCAGTGAACAACGAAGTATGTAATGTTCGTATCGTTCTATCGAGACATAGCAGGGTCCAATTACACAAGGCAAAGGTAGCATACGAGGGTCTGAATATTAGCAACGTTTCATTACCATGTTCTAACACAATCAGTACAAGATGGGATTATTCCCTTAGCTAGGTGCGTTGGATTCTTATTAGCATGCAGGGGTGATTCACCTAGCGACTAGCATGTAGCATTCCATATTTTAAGTGCTGGCTAAGCAAAGACAAGTTCACCGTAGCCACCCACCTTAGCGATGATTCGTCACGGTTGAGCGATACTCCGAGCGAGCCTCTGAAAGCCTAAGCCGAACTCCTGTTGGGACAAGTCTGGATATCCTTGGCCTCAAACGAGTATTCTTGCCTGAGCAAAGCGGGTCGGGATATTGCACTTTTGCCGTTTGAATCGGCAGTCCGCTTGAGCGGAACGAGGTGTTACACAGGCTATATATATATACTCTTCATGATCCTTACCCTTTGCTGAACGGTTATCCCTGCAGCAGACATACAAGTTAGCAGTATATTCTTATATATAAACAAGGTTCTCTTTCCCTGTCAGTCTCTGCATCAAACCGTTAGATATGCAAGAAGGCTAGCCTAGCATGCGTCCTAACTACCCGAATATAGTTATCTCCATGAACATGCTAACTTCTCTAACTCAAACTCAAACTCTTCCCAACAGAAGCACCATCTCCCATCTAATAGCCACGCCCCTAGATCCCGTAGGACCGAAATATCAAGATACACTATTAGTCTCCAAACTCGTCGTTTAACCTCTATCCCCCATAATCTCCTCGATAACAAGCATATCACAATTATAACACAACGTGACAATACAAGCTTTCAATCCATCTCTCTCTTATCTAATAGCCGCACCCCCTAGATTCTGTAGGACCGGAACATCAGGGCGGGCTACTAGTCTATTATCTAACAAGACAAGTCATTTACTCTTTATAACCAAACAAGCATACACTCAATCTAGCTTTTGCATCAAAGATAAGAAATTATATACACGCCGACAAGCAAACATACGAACGATCTTTAATTTAAGCAAGCATGGTACGGGTCTATTTATCTCTTCTAGTTAGCAAGCAGTTCTACTCTTTCTTTAGCAATCGATAGCTGTGTCAGTGTAACTAGCATGCAATATTTTTATTCTTCAACTTAGCATGGAAATGGTTCTATCTCTTTTTAGACAAGCATGTTCTCGTTCTATCACTCTTCATGCGAACATTATCTTATTAAGCAAACAAATATTTCAAAAACTCAGATTCATTATTAAGGCATGCAAGAATCAGAGAATGAAGTTCTGTCCACTCACCTAGATGGTACGGAGGCCCCCGCTGTTGTTGTTGCCGCAGCTCGCCCGTCGCCAGCCCACCCTCGTTGCAGCTCTCACACCACAGCCCGCCCCTGTACCCAGCAGTCGTCACCGCCCGCCACCGCCGTCTGCCCTCGCACCTCGCACCTGCTGCTGCTTTCTTCTTCTTCTTCTTCTTCTATCCGCCTTCTATAATTATTTCCATGGACTTTCAAAAAATTGATTGTCAAATTTGTTAACAGTCATAATTATTTAGGACTGTTACAATGTTGATTTTGACAGTTCTTCCAATTGGAAGGACTGTCAATATTGTGATAATTCTGGAAAAAAGTTTTGGGCTAGTCTGGAATAATTTTTAGATGACAAGTTTGTAAATAAAAAAATAAAAATTTTAATTACCTTAAGTAATTGTTGGAGGCTTTTGATAAGGGCACTGTCAATTTTACTTGGGGCTAGCCCAGGATTAGGGCTAGCCCACTATTCTGCAACCTTTTCTCATACTAGCCCAAGTTTATACTTGGGGCTAGCCCAGCATTTGAAAACCTCCCTTCTTCTTATTCTCTAAACCTAGCTCCCCCCGACCGGAGCTTTCCCCTCCCGCCGACCCCCTCCCGCCGGCCGATCTCCGCTGTCCTCCTCCTCCTTGTCGATGGCTCCCAAAGTCTCGAAAGAACCAAGGTAGAAATCCTCATTCTCCTTGCACTATTGTATTTGAAAAATTGTCCAAAAATGATAAGAAATCCTTTTGCATGTTGAAAATTTTGAGTTTTTTCTTTCAAATGAGGGCATACTAGTCGTTGGCGGAGTCTAGGATGTAGTTTAGACATAGAAGTCGTTTGGAACATGATTTTAGGGCGTACAATGTCGAGACTGCTCGACATTGTCGAGCAGTATCGAGCGGGACTGTAGAATTTCCTACAGTCCCATACTGATTTAGGACTGTAAAAAATTCGACAGTCCTATATATATATATATAGGACTGTCGAAATTCCTACAGTCCTAAATCAGTATGGGACTGTAGGAAATTCAACAGTCCTAAATCATTAGGACTGTTGAAAAATCTGCAGTCCTGTATACTTACAGGACTGTAGAAATGGCTACAGTCCTAAAAATAAAATGAGATTATTATGTTAAAATAGAAATTAATTTTTGTCTGTATACATTAATTTTTGTCTTATAGTCATGCCCCTGGAAAGGACACTGTGGATGAAGAAATGAGAAGACGCCCTACTGTGTCGATGCGTAAGGAACGCACAGTTTCGCAAGGCGTCACTATCCGCGAGGGCGAGGCACGCCCTGAAGTGAGGAAACGTCCATTGACGAAGAAGATTGCCACAAAGAGACGTGCTCCTCCTAGTTCTTCCGGTTCTTCTTCCTCCTCCGATGAGGACATGCCAAATGTTCCAAATCGGCCTACTGATGGTTCAGGACCTTCTCAGCCTGCAGATAGTCCTGTCGAGAGTCTTCCACAAACTCTCGGAAACCGGCCTACTGATGGTTCGGGACCTTCTGAGCAGGCAGATAGTCGAGTCGACACTCGTCCAAACGGTTGTTCTATGTTACCGTCGATCGAAAACCATATTGCATACCAAATATGGAACAATCCGGTAAGTACATTACGTTATGATAAATTTATATATAGTTGTAAGTTCAAAGTTTATTTTACATGGAGGTTTAATTTCATCCAATTGTTGACTTTTCAGGAGAGTGGTCGTTCGTTGACGGTGATCAACCATGGCAAAAAATGCAATACATGGAGGTATGCATTATTGGGAGATGATGTGAAGGCAAAAATTAGTCCCACCGGTCTACAATATTTGGCTAGCTACTCATATACGACGGTGGATAATGCACTGATTTCAGCATTTGTAGAAAGGTGGCATCCAGAGACCAACACTTTCCATCTACCCAATAGGGAGTTGACGATTACCCTCGATGACGTCCATCATATATTGGGACTTAGGGTTGATGGTCGTCCCATGCAGAATCATACTTTTGATGAGTCCAGCATCGACTATTACGACAATATTGTGGATCATGTATCAGGGTGTCTGGGAGTTGATTCCACTAGTTTTACTAGTCTTAGAGAATTCAAGAAGTCCTATGGACTTCTTCTAAAATATTTGGAGGAGATATTCGCTGAGCCAGCCCCCAAAATTGATAATAGCGATAATGTGGCCCGCGGATATATGCAGTTCATCTTAGGGGTTGTCGGCATTACCGATAAGTCTGGAACGTCCATAAATGCCAAATATCTCATCGATTTGGACAACATTGAAACGGTAGACGAAATTTCTTGGGGAAGCGGTATACTGGCATACCTTTACCGCGAGCTTGGTGCGGCATCCCGTGTGGGTTCAAAGACAATTTCCGGATGCCAGACTCTACTCCATGTATAGATATATCTTTGTCAACTTGTTTACATAAATTGAATTTGTGTTGTTTATTTTTGGACTAATATATTTCCGGTAACGTGAAGGCACGAGCACTTTCCAACCCTGCAGCGGGCGAAGCTGAGCCAAGGGTATGACGAGAACCTGCCTAGAATGTGCCGATGGAAGCCGACTAAAGAAGATGCCAAACGTTCTCACACATTGGCCGCTCTACGGCATGCACTCGAAGATATGACGACAGAAGAGGTGAATATAGACCTAATTTTGTACTTAATTGGTATTAATTTACTACGTTATGCTAAATGATAATATGTTTAATTTTATGTGGTGCAGATTGTATGGGATCCATACCGTGATTTGCGACAGACTACCCGTCCGTTGCAACCAGTCGCCTTATATCACGGTGTTATCACTTGTCATGAAATCAAGGAGGCTTATATGCCGGATAGAGTGCTACGTCAGTTTGGCTACGTCCAAACTGTCCCAAGGCGAACTTTGCAAATGATAACTCCTCCGCGCGGTACAAAACCGCTAAACTATATACCTGCCCAGTTCAACTGGGTAACGGCCTTCTTCACCGAGTGGCAACGCCACGTCATTAGAGATACCGACCGGCTACTAGCAGTCAATATGGCGGAGTGCAGCGACGACTACCTCGCCTACTACGCCGGTGTCGGACTACCGACCTTGTTCCAACGCGGAGGGGATATTGTGCGTGTACCGTCAGATCTTCCTCCCAAATCGATCTTATATACTGCACTGGTCAAGATGGTGAGCCTACTTGTAGAGTTTAAGTGAGATATTTGTAACTGTGGCTAACGATTATTTTTATTTTTCATGAATAGGCAAGGAAAGTTAAGAAGTTGGGAAGAAGTCTCGTCAGTTGCCAGGGTTCCAATTATATGACAATCAATGACGAACTCCAAAATATCGACAACGCTGAAGAATATCCTTTCTTGGATACTAGAGAGCAACGCACGAAGAGGCGCCATGACGTTTGAACCATCAATTTGAGTTGTAAAGTGTGACTGAATATGACCTTTGAGAATTGTCAAAATTTGACCTGTAAACGTTGTAAAAGTTTGATTGAATATGACATTTTGCCTACTTGTGACACTTTGACGATATTGAGGATTTGAGTTGTACAACTTTAAACTATAAATTTGCCTACTTGTGACACATTTAGTTAATTTTGCCATGTTGCGACACTATGAGTTAATTTTGCCTTGTTGTTACTATTTTGATCTGTATACTGGGCATATTGGTTTGACAATCAATTTGAGTAAACTTTAGTAAATTTTGCCATGTTGCGACACTATGACGTTTGAACAATCAATTTGAGTTGTAAAAGTTATATATTTTCTCAGAATTCACAGTGAGTAAACTTTAGGACTGTCACAATTTTGACAGTCCTAGTTTACACTAGGACTGTCAAAATTGTGACAGTCCTAAAGTTATATATTTCCTCAGAATTCACAGTGAGTAAACTTTAGGACTGTCACAATTTTGACAGTCATAGTTTACACTAGGACTGTCAAAATTGTGACAGTCCTAAAGTTATATATTTCCTCAGAATTGACAGTGAGTAAACACTAGGACTGTCAAAATTGTGACAGTCCTAAAGTTGTATATTTCCTCAGAATTGACAGTGAGTAAACTTTAGGACTGTCACAATTTTGACAGTCCTAGTTTACACTAGGACTGTCAAAATTGTGACAGTCCTAAAGTTATATATTTCCTCAGAATTCACAGTGAGTAAACTTTAGGACTGTCACAATTTTGACAGTCCTAGTTTACACTAGGACTGTCAAAATTGTGACAGTCCTAAAGTTGTATATTTTCTCACAATTGACAGTGAGTAAACTTTAGGACTGTCACAATTTTGACAGTCCTAGTTTACACTAGGACTGTAAAAATTGTGACAGTCCTAAAGTTATATATTTCCTCACAATTGACAGTGAGTAATAGGACTGTCACAATTTTGGCAGTCCTAGTTTACTCTAGGACTGTCAAAATTGTGACAGTCCTAAAGTTATATATTTCCTAACAATTGACAGTGAGTAAACTTTAGGACTGTCACAATTTTGGCAGTCCTAGTTTATACTAGGACTGTTAAAATTGTGACAGTCCTAAAGTCCTGGCAGTTTTCCATAATGACAGTCCTAAGTTATTAGTAGCAATGCGCAATATACAATCAAAATCTCCATAACTCTTTTCATTACAATAGGTACAACATATAGTTCAATATACACTTAAACATACATGGATCAACACAATATACATCTTCACATGGGGCAGTATCAATCGATTAAAATATCAAAGTAGTCGTCCGACATGATTTTTGGATCCTCCATCTTCATCATCTTCTTATAGGCCGCCATTGCATCCATGTAGGGTGTCGTCCATGCGATCGCTTCCTCAGGTGCGTATTTATACCAAAGCGTAGAAGGTGGCGGAATAGGAGAATGAGCGATCAACCTTGGGATGACGAAGTATTGTCCGACAAGCCCAATGCAACATAGATTGGATACTCGGTGTTCGGCCGGGGGGGGGGCACACATTGGAAAGAAAGTATTGTTAATACCATGTGAGATAATTACAATAGGTAACTTATACCTATTAGAGAAGACGTAAGCAGCAGGCGGGACATCCATGTAATGCTCTGGTCCGGTAACTGTTTCCGTACAAGGTATGCCTGCCAACAAATCCCCAACAATTTCTTCGCCAAGTATCTGGCTATAGAAGGCTAGTCGCGACTCCAACTCCTCGTACAGCTCTGCCCTAACCTGTCGCTATCCTGCTTCCACTGAATAGCCTAGTTGTCTTGCTAGTGCATGGTATCCACAGTGGCCATCCGCAGGAACATCATCAATAGACCAAATGAAGTTCCGTATCTCAGGTAGGAATTTTTCAATGTATAGACTATAAGAAACAGAAAAGTTTTCAACACCCTCCGCCTTGCCTGCATCTATCGTTTTCTGTTTCTTTCCCCTTCGAATAGTTAGCTTAGGAGTTCGAACAACGGACTTTGCCTCCAAACTGCGTTCGATATGTTCAAATAAGGATGGATCTCTTTTAGTTGACTCCTCCTCCTTCTTTTTGGCTCTACTCTTTCTTGAGTGTGGTCTTCCCTTAGGAGTTCGAACAACGGATGGCTCTTGCAATCGAGTAGTTGCCGGGACTGCAATCTCATAGATTTTAAACTCAATGGATCTTCTCTCCGGTTCCGTTGCGCCACACCACCTTGCGTGAAGTAGTTTAACTTGGGACAACGCAAAAAAATCATCTTGCACATCCACCGTCGGCATTATCGACAGCTGTCGCCAACGTTGATCAACAACATCTATTGGAATAGGTATAGATTCACGACGGTATTCGTTGATTTCATGTGCACACGGAAGTCCGGGTGAATGTCGATATGAACAACCGCAAACCTCGAGATCATAACCCACCGACTTCGACCTTCGAATCTCCTCAAGCAATAACCCCAAGGCCTTGTGAGATACCACATGAGTTAAACCATCCAAGAGGTGTTCTTGCTTGTATTCATGCTTTGCAATATTGAGGCTCATCTCAAATGATGCTACAATATCGTTCACCGTGGCAATAGTCATCAAATGAATCGATTGCCAAACAGAGACAAAATTACCGACCGATGAGCGTAGATATCTTTTCAAACATGAGTGTGCCCCTTCGACCCGGTTCGTAGTGATCGTGCCATAATGCTTCACCATGTTGGTCCATGCTAAGACGAATTGCTCTTTATGTGGTCCTAGCCAAGTATCTTTGATATAAGATATGCATGTTGGGTTACTTGGCTCCCACTTTTGTTGGAACATGTACCATGCTGCGTCGTAACTGTCTGTAGTACTTGCTCGCCATACAAGACTCCAATCACTGTAGAATTCTTCGAAGCGAAGCATGTCAATTTTACCGTCCACAGTTTCAAATTTTTTCTTGCATTGAGCATGGATATTTCTATTTATATGCCAAGTGCATAGTAGTCTATGCGCATGAGGAAATACAATATCTATAGTATTTATCAACGCATATTCTCTGTCAGTAACAAAAACAGACGGCTCTTTGTAACCTGTGTAAAGGGATTGTAGTTTCCTCAACGCCCATGTGTAATCCTCTACTGTCTCACTCTTCATAAAACAAAAAGCGACTGTAAATGTTTTTCCCGTAGACGTAAACCCGACAACATGCAAAAGAGGCATCTTGAACTTGTTGGTCTTATATGTACAATCAAGGACCAACACGTCTGCGAAGGACCGAGCCATATGTGTGCAATCAGGATGAGCCTTCATCAGTTTGTGGATGTCTTCTATGGTACTCCACGTAGTGATGCTCCCCAAGCAACTTCAATACTTGCTGCATCGCCATTCTTCCTTTCATACTATTGCATTTCGCTCTGGCCAAACTATTATAGATCGTCCTCATGGTGGACTTGTTCCCATCTTGTTTTTGTCGCACAGCAGAATATATTTGTTTCGGTGCAACTCCTGAAAGGAACATTTCTTCAACCAACTTTTTCTCATCCTCCTTCAACCGTGCCACGTAGGCATGACCCGTAAGTGTCCCTGGAATAGGATGATTGTGTCTTCCATTCTTAACTTCGATTATCCACTTCACATCTTCAACTTTTACAATCAACACCTTCAATGGACAACCACATTTTCTCGTCCCAACATTTTTCTTAGGGATTTTTTTTTCAACAACACCCTTCTTTTTATGATGCCTAAACACACCTCCTCTTTCGCATCCAAGCTCAAGATATTTTCGGCCCGGCCGAGATCGGATGGATCTTGCAATGACAATAACTACGTTATGTCGTCTCCCAACTTCTCTACACCACTCTAATGCTTCTTCATGGCTTGCAAACTCAATATCCGTTGAGAAAATATCATCCACATCAGCACCAACAGCAGGATGTACCACAATATCTGAACAAGCTTGGTCCTATAACCAATATAAAATAATATAAAAATTAATAACTTCATATAATTATCCAGGACTGTCACTATTTTGACAGTCCTATTTTTATATAGGACTGTCAAAATTATGACAGTCCTACTTTTACGTAGGACTGTCGATTTTATGACAGTCCTATATTTATATAGGACTGTGGAATATTTGACAGTCCTATATTTATATAGGACTGTATAATGTTTACAGTCCTAACTCGTGACTGTCAAATTAGGGTTGTCGTTTTACGTACCGTACGTGCTTCAGAACAACCAACTTGTACTTCGGAACGTCCGGAGTGCATAATTAATGAATTGGACGATCCGACTTCGTCATCGAACATTTTTTCATGCATTGTTCCTACATTAATCAAAATAAACTAAATCTTTTTCGCACATTTGCAAAACTTATTCAACGTAGGTTATCGAAGACATACCGGAAGAATATTCCTTGGGGTATCACCAAAGTAAAATACTCCTCCAACCACAACTAGTTATTTTCAAATTTAGGTTTGGGCTTGGTGGAATGAGGGTTTCTTAAGTCTAGGTGGAATGCCAAAAATAGAAACCCATTTGACTTTTATACTTTGGTGTGGGGTAGCCCCAACTAACTACCCGAGTGGCAAACTTGTAATTTTGGGAAATGGACTGTCAAATTTTTGACAGTCCTAACAATTTGTAGGACTGTCAACATTTTCACAGTCCTACAAATTGGGTAGGACTGTCAAAATTGTGACAGTCCTTCCAAGTGGTAGGACTGTCAAAATTTTGACAGTCCTGAGTATTACAGTGACCGTCAAAATTTTGACAGTTCTTCCAAGTGGTAGGACTGTCAAAATTTTGACAGTCCTGAGTATTACAGTGGGCTAGCCCCGAGTAACTTTCATGATGGCAAACTTGTAATTTTTTCTAATTTTGAAATGGGCTAGCCCCGAGTAAAATGTGCAGTGCCCTTATAATTTACCTTGTTGGAGTACCTTTAGAATTAGTCTTTACAATTCAGCCAAAAAGAAAAAAAAAAGGAAAACTTCTGATAAGCCAACAACAGCAGGCAGAGACACGGTCAGTCAGTGGTCTTTTTCTCGTGTCGTTTCTTCCTCAACTATTCTTCTTCTTCTTCTTCCTTGCTCCTAAACTCATCATCATCGACCATCGATCGTCTCCGTCGATGCTGTTGCCATCGAGAAGCATCCACTACGTAGCACCCATGCTCGCCTTCGCCGCAACCTTCCTCCTCCTCTTCCACTTCCTCGACTTCTCCACCCCCACTTCCCCGCTACCAACCGAAACTCTAACCCTAATCCCCAAACCCACAAACCCCCACTTCACCGACCTCCTCTCCGCATACTCCCAATGGGACGCCCAGATCGGATGCCAGCGGTTCAGGGACGAAAGAAAGCCCAACTCTTCTTCTTCTTCGTCGGCGATCCAAGAGCTCGAGGGCTCCGGTTGCGGCGCCGGGGCGGCTGGGATGGATCACGTGAGCGTGCTGGTGAAGGGGTGGACCTGGATCCCCGACAATCTTGATAATTTGTATTATTGCAGGTGCGGGCTGACCTGCCTCTGGACCAAGTCGGAGATCCTCGCCGACACCCCCGACGCCCTGCTCTTCGAGAACGTCATGCCCCCCGCCGTGGTACTAATCCCTTATCCAGCTTTATTTTTAGAAATAATGCCAATATTTTAGTTGGAGTTCAAATTGGATCGTTAGTCGCAGTTCAATCAAAAATACCTATATATATATATATATATATATATATATATATATATATAAATCCAATTGAAGGTAAAATAAACCGGCCGAAACTCCTGCTTTTGTCTGCATGAAAGCAAGCATGGACTGGTTCAACATCTCTCTATGTCATTTTCACTAGCCGGAAGTGGCACTTTTCGTTTTTTTATTAGAATCCACACTGGAACGAATTTGTCCACCTACTGACCACAAGTTTAGCTTCAGTTTCAGCTGCATGAGTGAGATTTGCTCGGCTCGGAGGAGATCTTCTGAAAGGGTTTCCTTTGAGATTTATAGATATTGTGGGGCGGGGGGGGGGGGGGGGGGGGGGGGGGGGGGTTGGTAATGTTGCTGCCCAAAACCAGTTTTGATTGGGATTTAGGACTTGATGCGAATCTGACTGACACATTATGGGAATCTTTCAAGCCCTTAAATCCAATTGCGAATTAGGAACAACATCGAGTCTACAAAGGCATGAGACTTCTCACCCCGAAGGAAGGAGCTAAAAATATCTTTCACTCACTTATGGTTGGATCTTGTGCGTTAACACTGTTAAACCAGTTTGGATAAACTCAGCTGAACTTCTGTAGAACAGTAGAATGCTTATGGAGACAGTGGATCCTAAACAGTTTATATTTTGATTCAATCGTATGGCTTTGTGTTGGGGGGTGGGGGTGTCAGGGATACGATATTGTACATTCTGAAGTTAATTCACTTGACTAGTCACTAGGCCATATATGTCGTACAGTTTGCTAGCCACTCAACCTGATGTCTAGAATTTAATCCTAGGTGACTAATCATCAATATTTCCTATCACATAGGATATGTGTAAATGTAACCCTCCAACCTTATACACTCGATGGAGTTGATTCTTCGAAGTTGTCTGTAAGAAGACTGTTCTTCTTAGGAATTGGAAGCCTGGAAGGATATACAGCGGAGGAAGGAGAAATGATGCTCTACTTGCAACTGATAAAATTGGACCTCTTAAGTAATTATGTTGGCTCCCATAACTTACCTTCAAAGTTAGGGAAAACAAAAATTTGATCCTGAAACATTTGCTAATTAAAGATATCTTCC
The DNA here is from genome assembly GCA_036927795.1 of Iris macrosiphon. Lineage (NCBI taxonomy): Eukaryota > Viridiplantae > Streptophyta > Magnoliopsida > Asparagales > Iridaceae > Iris > Iris macrosiphon. The sequence goes on from JAYESA010000001.1 coordinate 178,200,473, forward strand.
CACACCTCCGAAACCTCACTGATATCTCGTTTCAAGATCTTGAGGCCAAGCTGCATTACATAGAATATAACTAAATCAGTTTTCCTTTTAGACTGCTATATCGGGTCCAAATCATCTTGAGGTACTATTGAATTTTCCAACTTTAGTACAGGTCAAACACTGCAAATTTGGCACACTATGCCTATGGTTCTCAGTATATGGGTCCTTTAACTTGTCCTTTACTGTATGCAGTCTTTCTTACATAAGTTGTATCTCAATACGTATAACTTAACTCGTAATCGTATTAGGGTCATTCATTTCTCCAAAAATAGTACGTGAAAATTCATTTTCTCGTTCACGGAACTGCATTTGATTCTTCCAACTTATGGCACCAACTTTCAGTTGTTGGCAACATTTTGCCACTATCTTGTTCTATAGTTAACACTATCCCTATGTGCACTATTGTTATAGGTAGATAGTTGTAGATCCAGAGTTATACCTGACAAACAGCTAACTTATCCCACCAAGACGATAGCCTAAATTGGTATTCACCCATTGAGGGTCAATCATTTCCATATTGAACGTGTTATTGGTAACACCCAACATACTGGCAACTCCAATTAGGAACCCATCAAAATGGGTTGTGCAAGTGAAAATTAATATCACTTTGTTATATTAATAACCATAACTATAATATCTACTTTGTTATATTAGTCAGTGTCACTATAATATCTGTCACGACCCAGTCCAATGTCACGCTCCAGTCCCAAAATAAGTGGGACTAGGCCACGTGACAATGACCAACTAATACGACGTACGGAGGGATCTAACCCATTGGACCTAATGAAGCGTACTTCGCTGTATGAAAGTGAACTTTAGTTCACTAATACTATATATCTCAAGAACCTAAACTAATCTCATCCACATACAAAGCAAGAACAAAATAACTATAGAGAAGTAAAAGAATAAATATAATATAATGGAATAAAGACAAGAAATGAAACTTATCTAACATGTATACATATGAAGCTAAAGTTTGACGGGAACAATCCCGTGAATACATGTACTAAAAGAATATATAGAGTATAGAAGGATAATCGGGTTTGAGTATCCGTAAACTAGATAATGAAACCCGAAACCAAACAAGAAGTCCTACTGCAACTCACGGTACTCCTCTAGAACTTCTTATTTATCCTCAGCTGGAACTGGAACAACTCCTGAAGTAGCTTCCGCTCTGTGCTCCTCAGGCTCATCGGGAAAGGTTTGCTCACCAAAACCTGAAAGGGAACCATGTTCTTAGAGGGACATAATAAGGTACATAATAACATATTGAAAGTAAAACAATAGATATATATCACACTCCATGGGATCATGGGATAAAACTAAGACTAACTAGCTCAGTGGATTGCAATTTGAGGACAACATTCGCACACATGGACTTCCATAGTAAATAACTCCGTTGCTCTAGATATGTAGTCTCACGATAAGTAGAATGCACCCGCAGCTTTAGATACATAATCTTCCGGTAAGTAGAGTAATAATGTGCATAGCCCAAATATCTAGTAACTGACCTCCCCATCTCAATGAGACTGTGCGGATCTTATCCACGACACGTACAATCGAGAATGTACTATTTAACACGAGACCTCGAGAGATCCCATAATAACCACGTGTAATCCACGAGTGCGAGAATACTGAAACGAGAATCCTTCTCGACGATCTCTATGACGGGTACATGTCCCAAACGCTCTGATGACGAGTCAGACATGGGGATACGTGTCTAGACATGAATACACAAATAATCCGTGGCCTAGGGTCAAGCCCGTATCAAGAGATACAACAATGTAACATAATACCTAACAAGATATCAAAATCAATATCGCTAACCATCGATCCCAATTGTCTTAATTGGTCGATGGCACTCGAGTCTAACTTAGAAGTCCGGATATCAATTAAATAGTAAGTATACCAGGAATATGATATAATAACAGTAACATCATAATATAAGTACTAAATGCATTCGACAATGTGTACTTGTCTGATCCGTATTTGAGAGCAGTCGATGTGTCGAACATTAATGTGTTAAGACATGAAAGGACATGATAACTGCTAAACGACACCCAAATCTTGAGCTGATTGTATCCATACATCTAGAATACTATGTAGAATTATTGTGCAAGATCCAATAGTCCAAAAAAGTCCAATTGCAAAAATTTATCTCTCGAGTCAAACCAGAGCGACATACGCAGTGGATTTCAAAATGATGATACAAACTCAACAATACTCTCAGATTTGCGATTTGAGGAGCGAATTGCAAAAACAATGAACTGGCCGGCTCATGGTTCCCCTAAAGTGGTATTCTGGAAAAGGTTCTCAGAATTGATAAAAATACCACCATAGGTGTAATTCGTTGCTGCGAATCCAACGGTGCAAATCTCTTTGCGATTCGACGAGTATACAAAGGGGATACGAGCTCAATTCGGTTCTGCTGATACGGAGCAAATCGATGGATACGGACCAAATTCGTTGTGTGCGGTCGATGATTTCGAATTCTGTCAAGTCGTGCATGTCGAGAATCTCGTTATGCGCGTTTTGATCCACTCCGTGCGTAACGAGGAATCTCGAATCAGCGAGACGATGTGGGCTCAAGCTCAAATTTTCAGAAACAGAGCTTGTGCTCTCTGTCCTCTGTCGAGCACTTTATGGGGTTGTCGGGGGCAGTGCTCGGTGGTCGGGTACGCTCGTCTGAGTCGTTGGACTGCTGCATAGAAAGCCGGATCGAGCCCAGGTGCAAGTGTTGGTTGGTGGAGTTGCGACGTAGTGACGGAGTTCGAAAAACTCGAAAAAATGAACTGCCTCTGTTTCTGATCAGTACACCAGCCGGGGATTGTTGACGGCGAGAGGGAGTTGTCAGGGAGGCGAGGTGTGGCTCTAGCAGGATTGGAGGCTCCTCTGGCAGGATTGGAGGCTCCTCTGGAGGGTAGTGGTGTGACCGCAGGGGCATCGTCAGTGCAAAACAGAGCCCCTCTTTGTTCCGTTTTGTTGCTGCTGTGAGTTGCTACTACCGCTGCGGTCGTGGCTGGAGATGGAGCGGGGACACCCGCCGGAGATCATGGAGGGGTAGGGGGCACGACCTGGGGATCGCTGACATGTGGGGGTGCTGCTCTTGGGCTCGTCATTGCACGGGGACGTTGGTGAGGATTCGGTTTCTCAGGGCGGACTACGAGATCGACGCACGAGGAGACTTGGCGAACAGAGTTCTGGCGAGTGGCAGAGAGCTTGAGTTCGTGCCGGAGCTCAAACAGAGCTCTTCTGTCGTGGACAGAGCTCTCGAGCAGGGGCTCGAGCTGTTGCATTGCTGATGGAATGAAGGGGATGGGGTTTGGTATGAGAGTGAGGAGGTTCTGGAGGTTGCTTGGCAATGGAAATGGTGAAGGATGGAATGGGAGATCAAAAATAGGCGTGGGGTGGGGGGGGGGGGGATGCGAATGGATGAGGTGGTGTGGTCACTGGGTGATTGGTAGATGGAGGAGTGCTGTGGCATGGGATGGAGAGGAGGATGAGACGTGTGGCAGGGGATGTAGAGAAGGATGAGACGTGATGTTGGTGATGATGATAAGTAGGAGAGGGAGGGGTGTACAGGGAGTGTACAGTAGGGGGGAGGGGGATGATGGGCTCGAGAGGATGGTTTGAAAGGAGAGGGAGTGGTGATGTTAAGTGCGAGTGAAATAAGATGAGTGAAGAAAGTGAGCTGAGGGAGTGTGGTCTTGTTGAGTGAAAAGAGCTCAAATGAGGGGAGCTGGAATGAGTGTGGTGAGGAATAGGAATTAGTAAGTGAGTGAGGATTTAGTGATAATTAGGAATTAGGATCGAGGATTAGGTTTTTAGTCTAATCTAAAAACAGAAATTAGGGTTAATGGATGGCTTAGGATCAATTAGCAAGATAGATTCGATTTAATCTAAAAAAAATCATACGAGAATAAATAATAATTAGTCTTAATTAACATTTTTTTTGTTTTGGGGGGGGGGGGGGGGGGGGGGGGGTGGTTAAGGTCATATCTATGGATCTTTGAAGTTTTAGAATACTTGCATATATCCTACCCATGCAGATTCAATAAAGAGCAGTTGAATTGTAAACCTGCTTTGTCATCTTGTATACATCATTTATATGCTTTTAACCCAAAATCGAATGATCTAAAAGTATTTTGCTTATTAACTAGGAGCTGTTAAGATGATTAGTTCAAGTTGGAACTTATGTTCTATCATGAGACTCACTACTCGAGGCATTCAAATTCGTTACTTTATTTTATATGTGCTTTGGTCATGCTAAGCATAAACTAAGTGACAGTTTGCAGTTTACAAGTTATTAAGTTAATTCACTTTTTGTAGCGCGTTCTGATTGTATGCGCTCTGTTTAATATACACACCTCTCTCTATATACATGCATAAATAATGTTAATAATTACATAATTACGCTAACAAAACAACAGCTCTATTGCTATATTCTATGTTGCAGACACACATATGACACGGTGACACAGACATGGGGACATGGACATAACATATATTTTGGTGTGTCCTAGTGTATTATGGAGTCTGCGGGATGTGCCAGATACGTGTCCGACAGAACATGAACCACATTTTTGGAGTGTCCTTGCTTCCTAGGCTATCAATAAACCTACTTTATTGGATTGCTATTTTTACAGATCTTTGTCCTTTTGTGTCCATATCCGCACTTCATATTCTCTCATGTTATAGTCATCATGTTGTGGGGTAAAAGAGAACTGTGAAGAATATATTTTCTACAGAAACGATGAGAATAAATTCTTAGTTATTTTGGTAAAACTAAGCACCAGAGAAATGAGACATATTTTATTTGAGTTGGTAGAATTGTAAATCTTTGGTGCTTGCATCCACGATGCATGTTCATGCCACAGGATCAGCCTCCCCATAAACTGTAGGCAAGTCTTGTGTATCTCTAGACCCTGCAATAGTGGGATCTTTGGTGTTGGGACACACTTATGTAGGTAGACCTGAGACATTTTTCTGAAACATTTAGTTCTCCGTACCTGCTAACTTGCCTTGTAGGTTTCATCGTAAGGCCCTTTCTTGCTTATAGCTAGCTAGACTAGGAATTTGGCTCCATCACAGATAGGGGATGACACCAGCTGTCAGGTTGTTGCTGGTCATAGAACTCTGGCAGTTATCTTATGGAGCTTTCTCTTGCCCCATAGCAAACCTGTTTAATGAGAGAAAGTTTGGACTATGGCAATGATGATTAGAGAATCTGTCATATTTTCTTCTGATCCTTGAATCAAGTGTCATTTATTATAAGGCAATTTATTAGAGCACAAGTTATTCTAGATTTATGCAATTTTATATTCACTGTCATCTACTTGGATGATGATGACTCCTATTTCTTCCATCTATAATTCAATTATCACCGACTAACAGATAATTTTGTTTTGGCAGAGGCGCAAAGGGGATCCTCTTCGTGTTTATTTGGATCTTGAAGCTTCTAGGAAACCTTCAGGCTTCGAAGACATTTTCATTGGTTATCATGCCAAAGATGATGTCCAATGTACATATGCTGGTGCATTTTTTCACAATAACCGTAACTATCACATATCATCACAAAAGCGAAATGTAAGTTAATACATATATTAAAAGAATTGGCAGATTTTCATTCTGCTACTGACAGGCTTGTTTGATAAGTTGCTGTATCATTCTCTCACTTCTATTATTTTCTTAGGACACCCTCGTTTATTGGTCTTCTTCAAGGTGCCTTCCGCAACGGAATAAGCTCGCTACAAGCTTTCTCTCTTTAGTTCCCCACCACTCATTTGGCAGGTGCTTGAATAATGTTGGAGGTCTCGATATGGCACTGTCCCTTTATCCAGAATGCTCCAATCAAGATTCAACGCTGCATTGGTGGGACCATCTGCACTGTGCCATGTCACACTACAAATTTGTCCTCGCCATTGAGAATCATGTGCTTGACAGCTATGTAACTGAGAAGCTATTCTATGCTCTTGATGCTGGATCCGTCCCCATTTACTTTGGTGCGCCTAATGTGTGGGATTTTGTTCCTCCTAATTCAATTATCGATGGATCAAAATTCAGTTCTCTGGAGGAATTGGCTTCTTATGTCAAGGCCGTGGCAGATGACCCTGTAGCTTATGCAGAGTTCTATGCATGGAGAAGATGTGGAGTGATGGGAAACTATGGGAAGGTACGAGCAGCGAGCCTAGATACTTTGCCATGCAGATTGTGTGAGTTCATTAGTAGAAAGGGTGGGAGAAATGCAAGGACACTGTGATGATACTTTTTGTGATTCTTTTGTATGTATTATTTTTCATATACCCGATGTATTTGTTGTATCTCACAATTTCGTCTATAATACAAAAAAAAAAAAAACTCATATACTGTTGTTTCTTCAAAATTCTCCGTAGTCTTCATTTTCAGTAGTCTTCATTTTCAGTTCAATATTTGTTTGGCTGGAACTTGGTTGTTCAAGGGTTCCGTTTTGGATTTTATTCCTCCTAATATTCATGTTAAGTTTTAGAAATCAATGATCTATAAGGTATCAGATGTACAATGGAACGTGCCCTTCTTAGAAACTTCCGAAAATAATGGCATTTGAAGTATTAACATCTGGAATACACATTACGAACATGAAAGACTTCCCCAGGACACTTGAGCAAAGGAAACTTGGGATGCTGCTGTAACAAGCTATTGCACAATGAAGCTTCCTTTCTTAAACTGGGACTGCAAGAGAAGAAGCCTCTTCATCGTCTTCGTTGTGAAACTTCCAGACTGATGCTATTATCCCCAGCGATGAAGAAAATGGCACCCTTGGTTTTATGCTCCTCCTAATTGGCTGCACTAGCCAGAAAAATAAACCAAAGTTAACTAGAGATCCCAGACCACTCTGTGGTGAAGCCTATCGTCTTAAATCTGACCAAAAGCAACAGAAAGAAAACCTGGTTAAATTTCTCCAGCCTACTTTACCTTTTTTCCCGGTGCACTCTTCACTGTTTTCCCACTGGGCAGATTTTTAGGCATGCTAAGGACATGCATTGACTCAAGTGTCCCACTCGTTCCTTCATGAATATGATCTACTAAACTATAGAAGAAATATTCTATTCTTGAGTCTAAATAGGTTTAATGGAATTAATCTAGTCATGACTAACTATTTAATTGAGTCAATGGGTCAAGTCAAATCTAGTGTGGTCCACTAATGTCAAGTCTAAATAAAATAGACTAATCAACTACAATATTAATAATAGTAACAATATATATAACATGCACATTATAAGTAAATAAATATACACAATATTTATAATAATAAAAAAACATATTCTGAAAATGTGGTAGTGACAGATCTAGACTAGATATTTTGTTTATTCTTTTACGATGAACATGTCATAGTCTATTATGCCATAACTCAAGAGAATAACCAAAAGAATAGACTGAATTTATAATTTCATGCAGAGTTCAAGTTGAAGTTTAAACATCCCTTCGGTAAAAAAATACTTTTTCGAAGTATGTTCCTTTGTAGGACATCACCATCTGACCATCATTGATGTTCATTCTCAAGCCTGCGTTGCAGAGCAGACTTCCCGAGACTAGGTTCTTGGCAATCATCGGTACATGCTTCACATCCTGAAGCGTCAGCAATTTTTTCGAAGTCAGGTTCAGTACCACCATTCCGGTCCCAAGAACTTTTGTTCGCCACCATAACCTTCTCAGATGTAGGCTTGTAGGTGCTGAACAACTCATTCTTTGAGCAAACATGGCATGATGTGCCAGTGTCCACCCACCAGTCAGTGTCGACACCAGTCGTAACAACCTGCACAATCATAGCAACCTTGTTAGGCTCACCTTGCTCTGTTTGTTTGGGCTTGGATCTGCAGTCTTTCCGGTAGTAGCCCTTCTTGCCACAATTAAAGCAAGTAACTTCTGACTTAAGCTTGGGCTTCGGTTTGAGCGAGGCCGACTTCACCTTCAGATGATACACTACCAGAAAAAGTCAAATTAGCGACGTCTAAAAACGTCGCTAAATAACCAAAAATCGTCGCTAATTAGGTTTAGCGACGTAATTAGCGACGTTTTAAAGCAGTCGGAAAACACCAAGTCGCTAAAACAAAAAACGTCGCTAAACGTCGCTATGCCGACGTTTTTTAGCGACTTTAATGTGTCGCTAAATTTAGCGACGTTTTGCGACGCCAAGTCACTAAATAGCGACGTTTAGAAAAGTCGCTAAACGTCGCTGATTAGTGACGTCTATCGCGACGTTACACCGACGTCTTTAATGACCTGGCTATACTGCCATGTCAGCACTTGGCGACGTTTAGCGACGTCATTAGCGACGTCATTAGCGACGTCTTTAGCGACGTTTTACAGCATCGCTAAATAGCGACGTAACTTAACGTCGCTAAACGTCGCTAAACGTCGCTAATAACGTCGCTAATTAAAAAAAAAAAAGTGTCCAGAAGCAAACATTGGTGATTCTCTGCAGTTTTACATCATCTTCATCATACACACCAACATGATTCAATCTAGTTAACTATATAATCCAATTAAATTAAAGACCACAAGAAGTATCAATCCAATTAAATGTGGATAACTATATAATCCAATTAAATTAACTAAAAAATTAAAGACCACAAGAAGCATCATACATCATGTCTATTGTTGAAGTATCAATAATTCATAAATAATAATAAAAATAACTATACTACTACGGATCTGCAGGAGGCTGACCACCGGCGCGCTTGAAGGATAAGAACTCCTCATACTCGTCCCGTGGAATCGACACCGATGTCGATGGAGAAGGCAGTGACGTCGGTGGAGGCCGTGCCCGCTCCAAGTCTGCGAGTCGCTGGTTGTAAGAATCCAGGGTAGATAACAGCCTCGTACTGCTATCACCCATTGAATCATGCATCCTCGTCAGCTTCTCGCCCATCGATAGCTGTGACGCCTGCAGCTCCATGATGTAGCGATCATTGGAGGCTCTAATATCATTTGTCAATTCCCGTAGCTCCGTCATGCTGCGGTCGAGCATATCCAATCGTGCGATGAGCATCGGATCGTCCGCCTGCGGCTGGGACCGGGACTGGTCCTCCATACTTCGCAGCAAGTCGTCACGGAGAGACGCAATCTGACGGTCAACGGCCTCCTGGACGGCCTCCTGGACTCTGGCCGACGACTGCGAGGGCTGCGACTGCGAGGGGTGTGTGAAATGCGCAGCTGTCGGGGAGGCCCTAGATGACTGCGTCGCAACCAGGGCGCCATAGGAGCCCGTACCGTAGTACGTACCCCTCTGGAGACCACCAGCTGCGGTCACCCACAGGTCGTCCGCCGACGGAGATGGACCGGGCTGCGACGAAGCACCAGGCTCTCCAGGTGTAGGTGCACTAGCAGTCGCCCGCTCACGAAGCCTAAGATACTCGGCCTAGAAAAGGTTTGGAAACTCAATAATTGCCTAAGTTATATTAAAATAAACACAAAGTAAAGTAATACTTACATAGGTCTGTGAGGCCCTCTCATCAATGAGATTTTCGTCCTTGCGATGGGTGGCCAAGAAGACGGTCACCATGTTTGTATCCTCACCCCTCTGTACCTGTTAAAAATATATTTTTTATTACTAAACTTAAATATTTTTTCCAAGTACCATTTTATGGTACTTATATTAAAATAATATATTTTAAAAGAAAAAATATACCAAACGACGAAAATGTTCCGTCATCGGAATCGAGCCACCACACCACTTGGCAGCATTCTGCCTTGTAAAATCCCCTTTCTAGAAAATCGTATATACCCTTTAATTATTAATTATTAGCTAAATTGTAGTAATTAGGTCTAAATAGGAGAAATAGATTTTTAATAATTTTTATGTTAGGTGTTCGGGCACTTAGAGGACTTGTGGGACCATCAGGAATTTTTCGAAATTTATTCCATGTAGGAGACCCCTTGAGCTGTGGCTAGCCTAACGATGTGCAATACCCTAATCTATAAATTTTCTTATGTGTGAATATATATATCTATATATAAATACAAATATATATATGTATATATATATATATCTAAAGAAAGAAAAGAAAAGAAAAGAATTAATTAAATAAGAATATAATAATAATAATAATAATATAATAATAACTACTATGTTAACTTGCTGCAACTTAGCATTTTTTTTCCCACCTTAGCAAACCTTTTCAGCCATAGCATTGACTGCCCCTTTTTACATTATACTTTAGCATCCCACTTAGCATTATACCTTAGCAAATTCACACCCAGGGAAGCCGACCTCTTCACCCGCGTTCAAACCCGCTCCAATCCAACCCTCTCTCTTTCCCTAATATATATATATATATATATATAGTTATCCTTCAAAACCCTAACCTAAATCTCCAGACCCTCCCCTTCCCATCTAGAGCCGTCACCGCAGCCAGAGAAGCCCCACCAAGCCATCCAACCATCCCGTCGACGCCGACCTCGCGAACTGCAGTTTCCCACTCGAGGCACCTTCGCTCCGGCGCGATTTTCCGTCGACTCGCTAGACCAAACGCTGTTCCGTTTTCATAGGTATGATCATCCCTTAACCCTCTCCAATATTCGTTTTATAGCCAACCTTGGAAAACGTGTGCCCCTAGGCGAAAAACAGCGTCCAAAGTGGACGGACAGACAGAATTCTGGAATCGCAGAATTCTAGAATGACCACCCGTATTGCCGAGTTCGTATCTCCACCACAGAGATCCGAATTCGGTGATTCTTTTTGATACCTGTAGAATACCTGACCTAGTTTATTTTCTGTTAAATAACCCTATGCTATTAGTCGCTGTGGACATAGTTAAATTCGTCACAAAACTGCGCGCACCCACTTTTTCCGGTTTTCCAAAAGTTGGAAAACGGAGCGCGCCCCGCCAAACGGGACCGTCCCGCCGTGTGCCAAGTGTACCGAATGGTGCACGCAGCATAACCGGACACGTGAAAATTTGTGGAGACTGATTCGGACGCGTGTGCGCGCCGGAATCAGGCCGTATCCGCGGACACATTTCGTGTCGCAACTTTTGTAGAACTCGCGCGTATTTTGTGCACGCTTGTCAGATTGCGACAAAACTTGCGCCGCTGGACTCGTGGTAATGCGCTGGTCCTGTGACCCAATTTTCACGCATTTCTGAGACGGTTGACCAGATCACCAATTGGCGGGCCCACAGTTGACTTTTTGGACAAAATAGTGTTCGGCTCATCGGAATCCACATTTGGACATACCGTTGGGTTCGTATTGACATCTAGATTTATTTGACCCATAGTTTGTCCCATTTAGAGACTGTTACCCTCGGCACGCTTTTCGGTGCAAAGTGGGCCACACGTGGACCCCACTTTGATCCGAAATTACCATTTTGCCCTTGTGTCCAATTTGGACGAAAGGGAAGTGTTTTTTAGCTATTTTGCTTATTTTGGGAATATTGGTGATATCTATTCCAGCATCCAGAGACATTTGTTCTGAGGCCATAGCTTCTGGTCCTGTGTATTGGACATCTGGACGTGACATTTTGCAACTTCTTGCCAGGCAAGTATACCTTGCCATTGTACTGTTATTTATACTCCATATGTTGCATGCATCTTTATTTTCTGTCCTTAGTTCATATATTTTAACTGTTATACAAAATGCGCGCGACGGTGTTGTCGCGTTATGTTTTTATTTATGTATTGCATTGACCTTGTTCATGAGACTACCCCATTATCATGTAGCACCATTAGATTTCATTTGACTGTGACACATATTTTTACACGAGTTGCGAGTCTCATATAGATCACGGACGCACGTATTGACTGATCATCGGTACGTGTGGGACGTGCGTTAGGAATAACTGCTGTTAGACACTTTGCATGCTAGAAGACTTAGCAGTTATTAGAGGTCTATGGACATAGTCTATTGTAGTACGATGATCCCATCCTTGTCCTTGTTTGGTTGCAGGATTGGGCTAGGGTACTAAGGATAGGCTATGGACCAAATCGTGTCATGGAGGTGACATGCTTAGAGCATTGGGTGGGGAGAACAACAAGTAAGGCATTTGGGCTCCTTTGTACTTTCCTTGTGTAACCCGTACGCTCCGTCGGAGATACGCGGTCATGATGACCCCTATATATTATCATGGCGGGCCTCCGGTGTTCGAAAGACGCCGTGCCTTTGTAGGCCCCTGGATCTCCAAGAGAACTATGCCAATCCCATTTATGGCCAGATAGCCCACTTGTTAGAAAGTTGTTCTTAACTGCATTCACTTTAGACGGTTAGGTGACCCCTTTGGATATTTATTTCAGTAATTTATTGGCATGTGTTTAAGTATACTTGTTATGTCCCTCTGAGGACCTGGTCCGCTGCCAGGTGTACCTGTTCTTGAGTATTTGCAGGAGCACAGATTTGGCAGGATATAGATGCTTCGTGGATGTCTTCTCTTCGAGCCGTGATTGGTAGCTGGTACTTATATTGTTTGAGTGAGTTGTACTTATATTGTATTTTTCCATTCGAGTTGGTAGTGGATTTGTTTCCATCCAACTATTATCTATAGATCCTTCTTATTGAGATCTAGTTTCATAGATACTGGTTATTTATTTCTATATGATTTTGGTGGATGAGATTTAGATTTTACCCTGTGACTTGTATTACATTTTATACCACTTGTGGATTTTATATTCATATTACAGCGTACGTATGGATTTGGTTTCCCTATATTGGAGTTGCCATATCCATGCGGCTGGCATGCTTACGTGTCCTAGTCCTACGTACCTTTGGGACTGGGGCGTGACATATTTTTGTGGTGGCCCATGCAGGTCAAGAGCATATTGTCTCGGTTACGTTACTGTACCGAACAAGCCTGCACCTAGGACTAGAATATAGGATCTCATCCACAATTGACCATGATTCATCTTCCTCCTCTCTATTCTATTCGAATAATTGCATCCTGCTTGATTCATGTACTTCCCTAATAGTTCTTTGAGAATAGCCTTCTGCTAGAATATAGGAACCCCTATTATTAGGATGATAATTATGGTAGCATACCTATTAAGAATACAACGAGGATATAGACACACCACTAAGTTTAGAATATCTAGTGAACCCTAGAACTCCTCATCTTTAGATTGGTATACCATTACCCCTTGATGTATTAAGAAGACTTGAGTAGTATAGACACTACTAGAGATAGTTAGAAGTTTTACCATAATGTTTGACCCTAGTATTGAGGAACCAATGGAGAACCAATATTGAACATTAGGACTGAACCTAACCTTCATAACTGGATAGTATTAGAGAACTATAAAATTTAGATCATTGCCTTATTATTAGTAGACAACACCCTAGGAAGCCTAGAGGAATGTGATTAACCTTTTTCCTAATCATACCTCAAACATAGTAGCTAGCGTACCACTTCCCTTTAGGAACCATGATGCTATCTATAGCCACTATTTTAAATTTCATATCTTGTTCCTCTGAAACCCTAGCGCTCACCACTCGCGCGACGCCTAAATTATGATCTTCTTTTCTCCATCTTTCAATTCATGCCAATCTGACGCTTCTGATTTTAGATCAAGCAATTGTATTCTATGATAGGATATATGGTTTGCTAAAGTGATAGTTGTAATCTTGAATTTTGAATTTTGAATTGTGTGCCTTGTAGTTAGAACCTGATAGTTAAATTGTTCAATTAGATTGTGATGATTACCCCTAGTTGTAGACCACGTAATTTGTACCCTCACCTCGATACACGTTAGACCCCTCCCCTTTAACGGCCAGTAACTCTTCTATCCTTACCATTGATACTTGCTTGTAAGTGCTATGACTAAGACTTAGGATGACCATTACCTACATAAAAAGGATACCCTAATCAATACCAAGATTTTTCCTTATATACCCTAATAAAGAGTTTCTGTTTTATTTACATGTGCAAGATTATTTTGTAGGACCCTCTTAAGACTGTCACAGTATTAGTTTAATTATTATAAGTTGGGTAGTATGCCTCACAACCTAGTATCACATAGTCCACTTGACCCATCGAGATAGTGTAACTAAATGACATTAATTTTATGCTAGCACTAGACGACAGTGTTTATTCAGACGGTGGAATTTAGAGGCCCATGTCCTATTTGGTTGACTAGCGACTTAGACAAGGAGGTTGTATGATAACCGTAGAGATTGTAGAATCTTTGTTATTATTGCTTATTCTGTTTTGTTTTTTTGTAAACCTGAATTAATTTGTACCTTCTTTCATCATCATCTAGCGTACTTATATTGCTGTACTACCTTGACTTATGCTGCTATTTTATAGCCTAGTTTTTGCAAGCTTATTCCTCATCAAGCTTGTTCATGACATATGTATTAGTGGGTCGACACACTAATACATTTCAGAATCAGTGTGTTAAGGTCTGGCCAACCTTAGTGCGCTTGATTCGCCCTTCGTAACGCTACTTTACGTGGATTGAGATATGTAGTGATTAGTAGACGAATATACTTGCCCTGGACATGTCTGACATATCGTGTCGGTTACATAACTGTACTAATACGAGCATGCGAACAAAGGATTACCAGAATAGGATTTTAATCCACAACTGCTTGACGATTCTCATTTGAATTCTTTAAACGCCTTGATCCCGATACTTCTATTCTATTACCTCCCTTGAAATCTTTATTATTGATCTCCGTCTTCCCTTATTTCGGAAGGACGAAACCTCGTGCTTGGTATGAATTGATACACAGAGAGCACTAGATATACCCCATAGGCCGATTACATACTTGAGGATCATTCTTCGTAATTAAGGACATATCATATGTGATATGGTCGGCATTGAAGTTCGAGGATTGAATGACATAAGTAATTAAATTAAGGAATATTTTCTTAAGGTATATAGCCTTATGTGATAGAGGGGTAAATTTTAAGTTGGGTAGTAGTGCATTGTCAACTCGAGAGGAATTTCTTTTAGATTGTGATCGAGTAAGATTAAATTGAGAGAGGTTCAAGCCATTGTAATTTTGAGAAAGTTAGAAGGATGACTAAGATGATGAGGATCAATGAATTGTCAATTTTCAATTTTAAGTTGGGTAGTAGTTTATATCCACAAGGCCATGCTTGTCAATTTTCCAACCTTGATCTTGAATCGGATCGAACCATTCACACCATAATAGCACGATATTAGCAGGTTCTTGGCCATAATTATATGTCAACTCCACAATCTCTCGTAAGATGCCAAAAAAATCATTGTCCGGATTGACGTCTTTGTAGTTTGAAGATTTGATACACAAACCACTGTTTTTCGTGGAATCAAGATCCAAAAAGCTGTCTCTGATAGGAGCATTTGTTGACTTGAACCTGAACCCATTCACACAGAAACTTGGCCATATTTTTACGGCAGTAATTGGTCCCTTGGCTAGAGTCCTAATAGATTCAGTCTCGGGTGATATTAGACGATCGACCTAAATACCAAAGTAGCGATAGTAAGTTATTTGTTTTGCAAGTACAGAAATAAAAAGTAATTACCAAGCATCTTACACATGCGCTCAACCAAGAAGGAAAATGGCATCTCATATCTTGTTCTACTTCTTCGTCTGTTATGTAGGGTCTAACCGACCTCAACTCATCATTATATGTGCTGAAAAATAATGAAGCAACTGCTGATTAGTAGCATAATAGTATCTTATACTATTACATTGAGATTATGTAAACGTGGACGTATTAATTACTTACCCCTCTAGCTTCTCCACTTCATCCTCGTCGCAATTGAGTAATATATACAATTGAGCAGCCCTTAGCTCATCGTCATTCAAATATCTCTTCTTCATTTTTCCCGAGGGCTTTCCGGATGCATTGAATACTTTGAGTATTGCATCATTAGATTTCTGATATGCGTCGTCGTTTCTGGGAGCTTTCGTCCTATTAGTAGCAACATGCGGTTTGAAATACGTCGAGCAAAAGTTTGTAATCTCCTCGAGAACATAAGCTTCACAAATAGAGCCTTCAGCCCGTGCCTTATTTTTCACCTTTCTCTTTAGGTGATTCAGATGGCGCTCGAAGGGGTACATCCACCGATAACCGACAGGACCACCAACACGTGCCTCATAGGAAAGATGAATTGGCAAATGCTCCATAGAGTCGAAGAATCCAGGAGGAAACACCTTCTCGAGCTTACATAGTGTTACCGCAATGTCCCTCTCTTGCTTTTCTAGACGATCGACGAGCAACTTAGTATAACAAAGATCTCTGAAGAATATGCTCAGCTCTGTCAATGGGTCCCAAACGACATGCGGTAAGAATTCCCGAAATGCAATCGGAATTAACCTCTCCATGAATACGTGACAATCGTGGCTCTTCATACCTACTAGTTTGTTCTCCTTGAGGTCGACGCATCTTTTCAAGTTCGACACGTACCCGTCTGGAAACTTTAGACCCTGAATCCACCTACAAAGTCTACCTTTATCCTCTTTATCCAGTGAGAAAACTGACTTAGGTTGCTTTAACTTTCCATTCCCCTCCTCTATCAAATGCAATGCAAGACGTCTACATATGTCTTCTAAGTCCAACCTCGCCTTCGAATTATCTTTCGTCTTCCCCTTTACATCCATTACAGTATTAATTATGTTATCAAACACATTCTTCTCGATATGCATGACATCAAGGTTATGTCTAATCAGATTGGTGCTCTAATATGGCAGATCCCAGAATATACTCCTCTTCGTCCAGTTATGGGTGCGACCAAATCCGTCACACTTGTACCCCTTAGCAGGCTCTTGGATAGCACTTGGTAAATCTTTTACCTCTTTCCATATCGTGCATCCGGGCTACCTTGGCGGTGGATTGGCCTTCTCCACAACTCCCGCACGAAAAGCATTTCGATTCCTCCGGTACGGATGATCCTTCGGCAAAAATTGTCGATGACAATCGAAGAAGCACGGTTTGCCTCCGTGTTTCAAACGGAAAGCCTGAGAACGGTCCATGCAATACGGACATGAGAGACGACCATGGGTGCTCCATCCCGATAACATTCCATAGGTCGGAAAGTCGTTGATGGTCCACATAAGTGCTGCCCTCATCTGAAAATTCTGCTTTCTAGAAACATCGTACGTGTTGGCACCGACTTCCCACAGCTGATTCAACTCATCTATCAAAGGCTGTAAATACACATCGATGTTCCTCTTCGGATTATTCGGACCAGGAATAATAACGGTTAGGAACATATACGGAGTCTTCATGCACATCCAAGGCGGTAGATTGTACGGAGTGACGATCACAGGCCAACACGAATACTGGGAGCCCGAAAGTCCGAATGGGGTAAAACCGTCAGAGCAGAGCCCCAATCTGACATTACGTGCTTCCTCGGCAAAATATGGATACTCTCGATCAAAGTGCTTCCATGCTTCTCCATCAGATGGATGATCCAATACTCCTTCGATCTGTTTTAGCTGTGCCAACTCATGTTTTCTGCAGTCTCCTTAACCATAAACAACCGCTGCAACCGCGGCGTTAAAGGCAAGTAGTGCATCGAATCGGTAGGCTTCCTTGCACCGACAGACTTTCCTCTAACAGTGGCCTTGTAGCGATCAGCACCACAGAATCTGCACGCATCTTCATCCTTGTCGTCTTTGTAGTACAACATGCACCCGTTGCGACATGCATCGATTTTCTCGTATCCCATCCAAAGCGATCTCACCATCCTCTTAGATCGATAGAAGTCTTTAGGCAACTTTGCACCCTCGGGTAAGATCTCTATAATCAAATCGAGCAGTCGATTATAGCATTCTTGCGACATGTTAAAATCGGACTTGATGCTCAATAATCTTGTAACCACCTCCAACGGTGAATGATCCTCACAACCAGGATATAGTGGAGTCCTTGCATTCTCAAGCAACTCCATAAACTTTGCAGCATCGGCATTCGGTGCCTCCTCAGCTGCATCATAATTATCCGGATTGAAACTAGGTCCCGCCGTATCATAATTGTCAGGATTGAAACTAGGCCCCGCCGCATCATAAACCATGTTCACCAACCCGTCGTCGTAAGCATCGTGGTCTTGAACATCCATATACGGCTCCACATAGGGCTCCGACTCCGATGCTAGAGATACAAGTTCTCCGTGCGCGGTCCACTGATAGTAATTCGGCGTAAAGCCCTTCGAGTATAAATGATATGTAACTTCCACTTCAGGATGATATTTCCTGTTGCGACATCTCACACACGGACACTTAATTTTGGTACCGTCCATGTATTGAGGGAAAGCCTTTGCGAACTGCAGGAACTGCTGTACACCCTCAATGAATTCATCCCGCACACCGCACATGTCATCAGGATGACGGTTGTACATCCACGAACGATGACGCAGATAGTAATTCATATCCATTTCTAGAAACTTCTGCAAAATTGACAGTATGTATCATATAAATCATTACATGCAAAATTAACCGTACTATAAAAATCATAACTGATATAATACATATTTTTATTTATCAAAACTGCAGCTGCCCCCAACCCCATAGTACTATGAACTGCACTATAAGTGTGCAGTCAACACACTATAAATAGTGTGTCATACTATAGAACTGCAGCTGCCCCCAACCATACTCCTAGGTCAGTGTCCGTTATGGGAAAAGCAGTCATGGCATTGCACTAAGGCACCTGGTGCTTGAACAATTTTTGTATCAAAAGTTTTCCAAGTACACGGGCTATTGCTCTATGAAATGGATAACCCCATGCATTGTGGCTGTACTCACTCACATTTACCGGCAGATTACTGCACTCCCTTTAGTAAAAAAACCCAACCCCCCAAACTGGCACACTGATACACACATACACTCTTAAGAATTCTGTAATCAAAACTCACCTGGTACCAACAACACCTATTAAGTACTCTAAATTCTATACTTCATATAAACACTCCATCTATACTCATATAAACACTCCATCTATACTCCCAGATCTGGGATACACCTATATGAATGCTCAACCTTAACACCTATTACTTATTCTCTTCAACACATATATTCACTCAAACACCTGACTAATACACCTCTTTAAATCAGTCACCCACTGCTACTGCTTACCTTCTTCCTCAATATTTGATTACCCCTTATCCCGAGCCACACACTCATGTGTGCACTATAGTATCACTATGAATACCCAATCTTCTCTCAGATGTTGGTGTTATATCTGACACTTGCCCTCATGTCCTTCAAATCATACGAGTTCAAACCCCATCTCAAACACATCCACATCCTGCCTTGCACTAGTTGCTGACTGGCTCAGTAAGTTGCTGCACAAGGATGCAGTGTTTACACTGTATTAGGACCCCCTCACACCTGCCTGCAGAAGCTAACAACCAACTACAATGCACCTAAACCTTAATGCACACTATGTTCAGCTGTGCAGTGCCTCCCCAAGTTGCCTGTTGCACATTGGGCTGATGTGCCTCAAGTCTCCCCCTGCTCACTGCTAGTAAGCAGTGCTCACTACTGCTGTTACCTCTCTCGTCGACTTGGGCCAGTCGGCCCTTACCCTAACCCTAACCCTAATCCCATGTCAACAAACCTAACCCTAACCCTAACCCTAACCCTAGGTCCTCATCAGTGTCTGTGTCAGTGTGTGTGTGTGCCGTGTCTGTGTCTGTTTCAGTGTCTGTGTGTGTGTCGTGTTTGTGTCAATGTCACATGTGTCCTGTGAGAGAGAGAGAGAGAGAGAGAGAGAGAGTAGGGTTTACCGGAGTAGTCGCGGTGTAGAGCGGGTCGACGGAGCGCGGGGGGGGGGGGGAATTTTTTTCTTTTCGAAATTTCAGCAGATGGGGAAAATGAAACCGAGACCTAATTAACCAAATTTTAGCGACGTTTAGCGACGTCCAAGAAAAACGTCGCTAAATTAAATTTTAGCGACGTCAATGACGTCGCTAAATACGTTGCTAAATATTTTTAATATAAAGGTCGCTATATACGTCGCTAAACGTCGCTAAATTAGACATATTAGCGACGTTTAGCGACCTTAATTGAACTTATAGCGACTTATCTTTTAAAATCTTAATAAAAGTCGCTAAACGTCGCTAAATGTCGCCATTTAGCGACGTCTAGCGACATTTTAATAAGGAGTCGCTAATTTATATATTATTAGCGACGTTTCTTTTGACGTCGTTAAAATACGTCGCTATTACCGCTTTTTCTAGTAGTGATAGAAGTCATTATTCTTGTTGTGAGAAGCCTTCTGCTTCCCCTTGGTGTCATCAGTATGCACCAAGTTGGCTTTTGCCAACTGCTTGGATGTGGAGTCCAACTTCAGTTGCCCCCTAGCTTCATCTTCAATGTGAATCCAGTGAAGAAGATCTTCGAGTTGGATCTCCATCTTCTTACGGTACATGTCAGTCTTGAACTTGATCCAGCTTGGAGGAAGCTTGGTAACTATAGCCCCTACCATGAATTGTCTTCCTGCTTCATGCCTTCTTCCTCTAGTTTCTGCTGCATCTTCAGAAGTTTCTTGACTTGTGGTAGCATCACCTTCTCGTCTTCAAATTGCATAGTGAAAAAAATTCTCGATGAGATAGATTTTTGACATTTTCTTGTCAGTTTAATAATGCTTCTCAAGAGCTTCCCAGATGTCTCTTGCCTTCTCTTTCTTGCTGTAGGACTCTGCCATCGAGTTATCCATAGCATTTAGGATCAACAGCCTACAGAGGTATTTGTCCTCCTTTCACTTGGGATGCGCGTCCTGTGTCGCACCAATCTCAAGTTCTCCTCCATCTTCAGAGATGGTAGGTTCCGGATCAACCAACATATAAGCAATTTTGACATGACGAAGATTCAGAGAGATCTTCCACTTCCAAATATTGTAGTGTTCGCCATCAAACTTCTCAAGCTTGTGAAAGCTAGTATCGAGAAGGTTTGATCGATTCTCCATCTAGCTCGGATCTTGCTTTGAGATTGTTAGTCCCGAGGCGGATCTAAGATGGTAGAACACGTGCCAATAGCAGAGCTACAAGCAAAACCCGAAAGTCTGCTCTCTACTAGAACCTAAGTTGTCGTCGAGACACCGAGCTTCCGGCAAACAAGTTTTCCCTTTGAAGGACTCGATTCCAACGAATCACAAAAACCAAGGGAGAAGTTGGCATACCAGAAACTCGAAAGAGTCTCTCTCTAAGTGATGCACAACTTCTAAGAAGCACACCTCCAATAACATGTTACAAACTGACTACAAGAAAAAAGAAGCTATAATATATTGTTCTTCTCTTTACTTCGCAGACGATACAATAAGATAGAACATAACAAAGAGAAGAAGAAGAAAGATCTAAACAGAACTCCTGTTGGGGTGATCAAAAACACCGGCGCTCAAAGCAAGATTCGCTCTATCCGCGATATGCTCCCAGGATCTAGCAAGCTCTCGAAGAACTTTTGGAACGCTCGTTTTGTCACGCCCCGATCTCCCGCAGGCAATCGGCCGTTCCCGCTAGGCGGGAATCACCCACGCCAGCGCTCCCGCGGAACGATCGCTTAACCCATCCGTGCGTGATACCGTACGAACGTGAGCCACGCTCGTGCAAGGCCATGGTTCATTGGCTGGCGGCAAGAGTTCTAAGCCACAGAGTCGCACAGATTGTCCGAGTGCAGCGGAGTCATGAATGCATAGGCGATCGGTAACAGGTTCACTGAGTCGACAATATAGCAGAAGCATCGAAACACAAGTTGAAGTGAAGCAAGCTCTTTTATTGATATAAACTTGTGTTACAGGCGGCGTATAGCCGAGATTACAAGTCGCTCAAGCCTCTCTCTGAAACAGTAAAAGTGTGCCAAGTGGCTACAACTGTGGAATGAATGTACAGGCGATGGTCAGGCGATGTTCACAACTTATGTCTTGTATATGTGCTTCAGTCCCGGACGCACCGTTGCAAGGCTTCAGAGGGAACTCCTGGCCTTAGCACGCACGAAGGAGGCGTCCGCACCGAACGAGGTTCTCCCGCACCCTGCATACAAACTGATGGATTATCAGTACATTGAATGCACTGGTGGGGAAGCTACTCGCCCGCTCGACAAATCCAAACACGTAATACAGGTTCCGTGCACAACTATTAAGTTGTCTTTCTAGTTGCCTTAGGATCAGTTTCATGCAAACATTGAATAGCCTAACGTGTCGGGTAGTGCGCCGTGCGATGTTTGAGGGAACACGGCGAGACTTACCAACTTACCATTTATCCTTCCCTGTCCAAGGCAAACATTGAGGCAACTTGTTAATTCGAGCAGATGCATGTATAAACATTCAGGAGGCAAGCATATGCAAACACGAGGGTCGTTTTAACATGATCGTTCAGGTGTTCAGTCGATGCGATGCAGTGACTCGCACGCGGATAGCCGCTAAGCGAGGATGACTTATCTATATGAACAGGAGTCGCTGGCATAGCCATAAAGGACCGTTTAGTCTTTGAACAAGGATGGTGTGCAACGAAGCACGTGAGGCGCTACACGCCATCCTGTCCGCACGTGAGACTATCGTGATGTTCCATCCGGATCGGAACGGTCCCAGTGCCCCGGTGACCGCCCGTGGAACCGTTAAACCTTGTTTCCAAGTTGTCCGCGACATGCAGGTCAGGATCAGGGTCAGTTCAATCCACAACTTGAATGATAATCCATGATTCGTGATCTGAACGAGCGTTTGCTCCAAGAGCTGAGATTCGTTCGTTACGTGACGTGATTCTCGTTCAGACATAAACTTGATGTGATTATCATTCAGTTGTCACGTTAAGGATTCACGTTCAGTATTCGTTACCCTGATGCGTGCCCCTGGTTCGGGGATTGCCTTGGCGACCTAATGGTCCCGGATACTTGCAGGTTCGTTCAGGCACGGAACGACTATGTAATAGTCTTCCGGGGTTTGCATGAAAACACGGTAACATTCAAGCAGACAAGCATGCGTTCTAAGGAACATAATCAGCACGTTTGCTCGGCCCCGAAGGTAGTCCGAGAGATGAAACCGTCAAGGGACTTAGCATGCGAGGGTCTGAGTAAAAGCAGTATTTCATTTCCATGTTCTAGCAAGCAATACAAGTTGGGATTATTCCCTTAGCTAGGTGCGTTGGATTTATTAGCATGCAGGGGGTGATTCACCTAGCGACTAGCATAAATATTCCAGATTTTATGTGTACTGGCTAAGCAAAGACAAGTTCACCGTAGCCACCCACCTTAGCGATGATTCGCCTCGGTAGAGCGATACGTCTGAGCGAGCCTCTGAAAGCCTAAACCGGATTCCTGTAGGGACAAGTCTGGATATCCTTTGCTTCTTGATCGAGGCAAAGCGGGTCGGGACAGCTGCACGATTGCCGTTGAGACGGTAGTCCGCTTGAGC
This sequence comes from Iris macrosiphon, assembly GCA_036927795.1. Classification (NCBI taxonomy): domain Eukaryota; kingdom Viridiplantae; phylum Streptophyta; class Magnoliopsida; order Asparagales; family Iridaceae; genus Iris; species Iris macrosiphon. The sequence continues at coordinate 178,223,812 of JAYESA010000001.1, forward strand.
GGAACGGGGTGTTACACGTTTTACCTCCCTCCTGGACTCGCACGAACTCCTGGACTCCTTGGCGCAGCAACCTCTCTTCAAATCTCTCTCTTTCGAAAATATGAATCACCCTTCAAAGAGCAACGAATGAGAGTATTTATAGCGAAACTTGGCCACATAGTCTGTTACAAAGAGATTAGAACGAAATTAATTCAAATCTCACAAAATTGGATCTGAATTAAAGATGCAATCTTTCTATATCCGACTCTGAACCGCCTTTAGCGCAGCAGCGCATCAGGACAACGGCGCAACACGTATCGCCCAGCGCTCAGCACCCGCGCATGGCCACGCATCGCACGTGCAGCGTCCTGCTCAAGCACCAACGCTAGCAACAACGCATGCAACTCGCGCATAAATGAGCGAATCAAATGCGCACAAGCGCCATGCGTCGATGCTGACGTGCTAAGTGCGCCAACAAAATGCAACTTTGAGCCCGAGTCGCTAGCTCATATGGAATAAATAATAAGAGCATGACAAATAGCATATATGCTTTCATCATGAGTTAATTATTTTTTCTCTTTGAAAAATACTCTCACATGACATCCATGTGGCTCACCACACCTCATGTGCATACCTCAACACAAGAAAAATATTATATTGAGATACCCACTTGGTGGTGTAGCCGATGTGGGACTATCTTCCACTAGTCCAAAGATAAAAACACCATATCCAACATTTTTCTAACTTTTTAAATGACTTTATTACTTTTTGTTCTTCAAAACCAACAACTCAGCCGAAACTATTGAAACTATCAAATCCATCTTTGTCGATACTCATAAGTAGAGTCCGAAAGCTATTTCAACAATCCGAACCTTGCTTTATACCCGTGGAAGAATCCAAGTCTATAAATATTTCAGCTTTCTTCCTTTGATCACTGCCCTTCTAATCTCTTCCAGGTCTTTGTTCAACTGTCCACGTCATGCACAACAAATGGCGTTCCTAATTGTGGATATATTTTAAAGCAAATTTAATGTTTTGTCCTTCAATACCTTGTAAAATGCCAACTATGAAATGGTTCCCTTGATCTTTTGTTCTGTACAACAAGGTAGTGTGTTGCCTGTATTGAGTGCTCGGACGTCATATGTCATTTTTATGGTAAATTTGTGTATGCAAGTAGGTTTGTACAGCTCTTTCGCCTGTTGAAGACAATTTCCCTCTTTTCTTTCTGATATTTACTTTACACTGCAGTTTGGTTCATTGAAGGATCGAGAAGAAAATAAATCCAAATATTTAAGATAGTCATGTTTTTGTTTCAGCTCAACTATTTCTAATTATTACCCAATCGTGCTCTATGCAATGTCAATGAATTTGTAGATAAGCCCACTTCTAACTGTATTGGGAAGTCTGATAGTTGTTTTGTGTAGAGTCGTTTTGATTTTTTGGTGAACCTCGACTGAGTGAGGGAAATTTACTGAAACAAAAAAGAGTACATTGAAACCGGGACATAGATCTTACCCGCTACAAAAACAACGAAAATCTATAAACTTTTACTAATAATAAAGCTAAGTAAATCTAAACTTAGGAAGACTCAATCAATGATTACGGAAAGACATAGTAAAATTTGGAGATATATAAGTCCCACAATATGAAACCTGAAAAATTGATCCCATGATTTGCTAAAGCAACTCGATTGCCCTAACGAAAGATGTGAGTGAGCTGCTGTTCATATCATATCAATCTATTGGATGTTGATTATTTCAATGTCTTGTACCTCACATCTTGTAGTTGGACCCAAATCATTATAACAAGGCTCTAATATCTCATATCATTTGAAAATGGGAGATAGGATATTGGATGGTCCGCTTAGAAAGCATTAATGAGGTTAAAAGAATATATAAGAGATAAGATAATGTTAATAAAATTTGTATTATGGAAGGATGTTATTTGTGCATATGCATCCCAAGTTTGATTAAGAAATTTTGGGAATATATGGATCGTGTGATTCAAAATTACAAGGAAGGAGAAAGTAATGTTATTCCCGGAGTCAGATCAAAGAAGAAGAGGTAGTCACAAAGTAGAAACTCACACAATAGTTCGTCTCTACAAACTTCAGAAGAGAAGTTGGTGCACAGAGATTCACACAAGAGTTCCTCTACAGTGACACACAACCCCACAAAAGCACGAAACCATAAACTTGTTACAAACTGACAACCCAAAGAAAATAGAAATACAACAAGAATCAGAAAACCATTCGTCTATTTACGTTCGCAGACGCTACACCGAGAAGAACGGGAACAAGAACAGAAATACAAAGAAGGAACGCACACGAGAGCTCAAGGCAAGATTCGTGCTATACAAAGATCAGCCCCCAAGATACAACAAGTCCATACGAGAACTTCTGGAACGCTCTTGGTTACCTTCGAATCACTCAGAAGACTCTTTTGGAAGGATGCTAACTGCTGCAGCAGGCTCTGCTGGTGCTCTCAGTTTTTTTCTCTCTCTCTTTCTCAATTTTTTCAACGACTCAAATGATAGAGGAGAGCTTCTATTTAAAGATGATTTCAGCTCCCATGAGGTCTGAGAAAAAAACAGGCCTCCTGCGCCGCTGTATTGCACAGAGCAGACAGCGCCGTCAGATACCGAAAACTGCAGTCGCGTGGCACAAAGAGCCACGAGCCGCCTGTGTGATGTACTGCACAGAGCAAACAGCGCCGCCAGGTGCTGAAAGCTGTAGCCGCGTGGCACAGAGAACCACGCACCGCCTGCACCGCACTGAGCCACCAACAGCAGTCCATGTCCCCTCCGCACTTGACTTGTTCAAGCTAATTTGCTGACCGCAGAGCGCCTAGCCGCAAGGCCCCTGGTTGCATGGGCTCAAAGGAGCCCATGGGCACCATGCAACGATACTGACGTGCTAAGTGCAAAATGTGCTAACAAAGCGCCATTTTGCGCCCTTGAGCCCGAGTCTGAGTCGCTAAGCATTAGGGCTTAGCTCCTTAGAAAAACTTCTCAAAGGTGGTGACAAAATAAAGATTGTCATAATAGGGTTCACACTTAGTCCCTCTAGGAAAGTCAACCCACATGGGCCACCACCCCATGTGCATATACCAATTCTAAGCAAAGCTATATATTGAGATATACACATTGGTGGTTTTCCAATGTGGGACTAAAACTCCCAAAGAAAAGTGAAAACACCAACAAGTAATACATAGGAAGAGATTTAAATGATCATATTAGAAAAAGCCTAGTAATTATGATATTTGCATGGATAATATGGGTATGCATGGAACTAGAAAGGAAGAGTGAACAAAATCCTTGACTTTACATTTTACGGCCTTAGAATGATGAATACTTGTTTTAGAAAGAGAAATCATCACTTTTAGGAGTGGACTCAATAATCACTACAAAAATACTGTTAAATAGCGACGAATCTCAGCAACGGAAAATAATCCGTCGCTGAGTCAGCGACGAACTTTCGACGAAATTATGACTAATTTATTTATGTAAACAAATTATATTATTTTTCGTCAACAAGCCGTCGCTAGTCCGTCGTTGTTATGTTAGCGACGGAATAGCGACAAAAATATCTGTCGCCTTAAAATTTCAGAGCGCGTTTCATTTTCTCCCATTCTCAATCTCTTACTCTCTCGATCTCGTCTCGATACTCTCTCTCCCTCTCTCCTCGACACCCCCTCCCCCCGGCTCCGACGACCCCCCTGGCTCCTCGACCCCCTCCTCAAACCTGTCACGCCCCGGTCCCGCGGGACCGTTCGTCCTCGCTTTGGTCCCTACGGAACCGATCGTCCTCGCACGGACGTGATGTCGTGCAAGCCTAAAGTGCGCTTGCACAAGGCCAAATCTTTGATACAAGGGCAAGTAAGCTATTTGATACTGAAGCAGCGGCACACATATTGCAGAAAAGTGAAGATCACAATGGCATATGAAAATAAGCTCTTTTATTGATAATCGAAATTGTTACAAGCGGCGCATGGCCGAGGTTACAGATCGCTCAAGCACTCTTCTCTCGATTACAATAATACTGTTCCATACATTATGTCCCTTTATACAAAAGCAACTCAAAGCAGGCACAACTCGATGCAGCTCCAAGCATCGACTCCAGATTTTCGGCTCCTTGGGATGAGGCACGGCTATCGCTTCCTCGCACGAACAGGCACCTGAGAACAAGCAAACTATTGGTGGGTCAGCACTTTATGCAAGTACTGGTGAGATATAAACAACTGAACAGAAGCTACACCCCCTGAAACCCACACTAAGTAAACTTGTGGCAAAATATTGCATTACTAGTGATATTGCTAGTTTTACCTAAGTTGTTTTCATGCAGCTCGGAACTATAGTCAGATTACATCTTTTTGAAAACACAAGTTAGAAACCAGTTTTGCATATACGAATACTCAAGCATTCAAGCAACTCTAAGGGACAGTGTTCTCATCGTGTAGTGCGCAGCATGTATCGTGTATCACAATCTATCTCGTTTGGGACAAAGTTATCTAGCAGACTGATCATATCGAATCAAGACAAGCATATCAAGTAGACTAGCATTCTATCAAGCGATTGAGGTAACACATCTATATGATTTCGGTCCCCGAGAAACTCAGGATTGGCAGCGGTAATCCAGCTAATCCAATGACTCATATACTGGTACTATTAGCAGCTGTGACTAAGGTTCAGCTCTGCACTAATAGCCATTGTCCAACCGATGCAAATGCAATGAAGCTCTATCAGATAAATCACGATGCATATTGAATGATCAAGCAGGCTATAGATAAACTCATTTTATTTCTCTTACCCACAGCCGAACGGTTATCCCTGCAGCAGACACACAAGTTCTCTAGTTTCCTGTTCGTCCCTGCATCAAACAGTTAGGTATGCAAGAAGGCTAGCCTAGTGATGAGAACATAAAATATCATATTTTTATTCCTTAATGTATACTCCTTTATGCTTATTTAATGTCTAAAGATACTCATTATTTTTATATTTTGATCTAGGATACAATTGGAGTCACTAAAAGCAAAATGGAGCTAATTATCAATTCTGGACAGTTCTGACACCTTGTAGAAAAATGGTCATAACTTGCTCATCCGAAGTCCAATTGAGCTGATCCAAATTGATTCGGAAAGCTAAGTGATAGAGGCACAATTTTGCTGTTTTGATTTTCCCGAGATTCTAGCTACATCATGGACCAAATCACGCTTGAAGTTGAGATAACTATGCTGTGCACAAAAAGTGGAGTTGATATAACCATTTCCCAACTTATTCAAAGATTTTATTTTATTGTTGGGTTGTTGTAACTCTTAGAGGATTTTTGGGAAGATATTGTGATCTTCAAACACTTATTTAGAGTGTATAAAAGGGGTAGAGATCAAGAGGAAAAAGGGAAAGAACACACAACTCTTCTTCCTCTTCTCCAATATTCTTTTAAAGTGTTCTTGAACATGTGGAGCTAAAAGTCTTGTTGGTCGAAGGAAACGGAAGCCTCGGAATGAATAAAAACTTGTGAGATCTAATTTGTGTTTATATTTTTGATCTGTACTTTGAGTATCGAATATTTTCTTATGCATATTTTCATGATTATCTTGTTTAATGACTAGGATGCATACTAGTTTATTATTCCTGACAATCTAATGCTAAATTAGATATCGAATCCGTAATTGTTCGATCCCTCTAATTTGTGAAGCAACCAAGATTTAATGAACTGCTTTATTTTATTAGATCTTAGGAGGAAAACTTTTGACAAAATTAAATGCAACCGCTTGTGCTTGTGTTGTTTTGCTTCATCGATCTCATCGAGTTTAATACGCTACTAGATTAAACCTTTAGCGCTTGTCTGGGGTTGTTTAGTAGTTAAGGTTAATTAGATCGCTTGTTTTTAATTAATTGTGGCTGTAGGAGATAGGAAAATAATTCCAACGATGAATATTCAAAGTATGAATTAATATATACTTGCATCGATGATCAGTTTTAAGATTCCAATGGTGGATGTTGACTGAGACCAACATTTATTTCTTTGATTGTTTTAATACTTTAATTGTTTTTAGCTCTTCTTAATTTTCTTTTGATAAAAACTCTCCCCCAATCTTATTTTACATAGCATAAAGATCAAATTAATTACTCTTCGTGGGAACGATCCTTACTCTCACTACTACATATTATTTCGAGAGTAAAGGTTTTATTTTTGGGTGCCTACGACAGCACGCCAAATTTTGGCGCCGTTGCCGGGGAGTAATTTTAGTTGATTTTTGTGCTTTTTGTGATCTTTATTTCGTTCTTGTGATCAAATAATTTTTTGCCTATTAAAAAAAAAAAAAAAAATTTCGGTAACAGGAAATGGCGGCCAATTCTCAAATATTTGGCACTTGGCTAGATCTTCCATCTAGGCATGCGGATGAGGTAAATGTTTCTTCCTTAGAACAACAAATTTCTTGTTTAACTTCTCTTGTTCGTCAGATGGTTGTAGGTAACATGAAAACAACAAAGGCTTGTAGGATTTGTCTAGTATCAGGGCATCCAACCGATATGTGTCAAACTCTTCAAGAGGAGTCCAATGAACAAGTGAATACGGAATGTGGTTTTCCTGGACTACCAGAAATGAAGTATGATTCCTATTCAGACACGTACAACATAGGATGGAGAGATCATTCCAATCTCACCTATGGGAGTCCAGAATTAAATCAACCAGCAACTCAAAATTGTCCAAGTTACCAGCAATACAAGCAGCAATACCTACAACAAAGCCAAACTTCTAATTCTGGTATGTCTTTAGAAGATATTGTTAAGTCTATTGCCATTAATAATTTACAATTTCAACAGGAGACGAGGGCTAGTATCGAAAGTTTGAACAATCAAATGAGTCAAATGACAACTGCAATTAATAAGCTAGAGGCACAAAGCTTGGAGAACTTACCATCTGAAACGATAGTAAATCCAAAAGAAACTGTAAGTTCAATCATTTTGAGAAGTTGTAAAGAAGTTAAAATTCCAGAAAAAGAAGCATGTGCATCGTCAAAAGAAGAAGAAGAGAAAAATATCGTTGCAGACACGAACATTCCTAACGACGATGTAGTACCTAATGGAAAAGAAGTTTTTAAACTTGATGGAAAAAATGGAGTAAAAGTTGCCATCAGTGAGAATTTTGAGAAAGAACATGAGTTAGCTTTGAGTACTAACTTACATAAAACTGTTGCAGTGTTGAACGATCTTCCAAAAAGACAACAGTCAGGTAACATTCCATATATTCCAATTAATGACAAAAGACCTTTACCTTCTGTTTTGCAGGTATGCATTCTAGACTTGAAACTCCTGCCTAGTTATATCAAGTGTGCATAGAGTCGAGCCAACGACAATATTAAACAAAGGCGCTGCTTGGGAGGCAACCCAAGGGAAGTTTATTTTTATTCTCGCATTTTATTTTTTGTTATTTTGTCTTTTTTTTGCATTTAATCATACATTGGGGACAATGTCTGTTTTAAGTGTGGGGGAAAGATTTAATTTTTTTTAAAGAAGTTTGAGTTTGTGTTTCTCTCAAAAAAAATAAAATAAAATAATAATAATAATAATAATAATAATTGATATTTTTTTAAATAAAAGGATTTTGTTTTTATTTTTTTAATGATTTTTGGTTGTGTATGTCATGAGTAAGATTCAACTAGATTTGAAAAATTCATAACATGATTGAATAAATAATTTTTTTTTCAACTTAGAATTAATTAGTCTAGTTATTTTTTATTGAAAATGGTAGTATCTAAATTGGTAGACAAAAGCCAGTGAGGATTTGAGCCTTTAGACTAACACATCAATCTCATTATTCTTTCATGAGAGATATTCTTCCACTGATTTGTTTCTCTAGAACTTGCTTTGATTCTCTTCGAAGTCACATTGACACATGCATGCATGAATATGATTAAGGCCATCTTTGTTATGCGTTACATAAGCCAAATAGCCCACCTTGTAATTTTTTTTTGTTGAACCCCTTTGAGCTTTATTGCCTTTTTCTTGGTATACCCACATTACAAGCTTTCAACCAATAATATTTATACCTTTACCCAAGTCGCAAAGCTAGTGGAGCATTGTTGATCATTATGATATGTATGGGTGTACGAAAAAATAATTGTGGGGGTATCTAAATTTGTGGTTTGGTTATAACCAACAAAATGGAACATATTTTTATCCTCAAATTTCCTAAGTTCCATTATTGTTAAAAAAATAAAAAGTAAAAAAAAAAAGAAAAAAGAAAGAAAAAAGAAAAGAAAAGAAATGGAGTGATTGATTTTGCATTGTTTAAATACTTTAAAAGCCAAATTGAAGACGCTGCAAAATGGAGTGATTGATTTTACATGTTTTATATTGAGATTGAGTTGATTCATTTTTGCTCCACTAGTTTTGATGGCTTTTGAGCTACATTCCTAAATATATCCCACCTTAATCCTAAGCCATGTTACAACCCATGAAAAGTCCTTATGATTTATGTTATGCATGTGATCCCAGTGGTGGAGAATGAAAAAATATACAAGCTTATGGTAGAGCATTTCTTTTGGAATGAATTCGAGAGAAATATATACCTTCAAACACATGAGAGTTTAGTGTTTATTCCCGTGAGGGTCTACCTATTTAGTTTACTCCATTTTTCAAGTAAAAATACCTACTAAGTAATTAGAAGTTGTTTAAGAATATATGTTCATGATATGTTATGAGTTTTGAAGAACTTGGTTATTATTTATTTATGACATTGCAACCTTGATTTCTTTTTGGAAAAATAAATTAGAGTTTTGCCCGAGGACGAGCAAAGGTTAAGTGTGGGGGTATTTGATGAGAACATAAAATATCATATTTTTATTCCTTAATGTATACTCCTTTATGCTCATTTAATGTCTAAAGATACTCATTATTTTTATATTTTGATCTAGGATACAATTGGAGTCACTAAAAGCAAAATGGAGCTAATTATCAATTCTGGACAGTTCTGACACCTTGTAGAAAAATGGTCATAACTTGCTCATCCGAAGTCCAATTGAGCTGATCCAAATTGATTCGGAAAGCTAAGTGATAGAGGCACAATTTTGCTGTTTTGATTTTCCCGAGATTCTAGCTACATCATGGACCAAATCACGCTTGAAGTTGAGATAACTATGCTATGCACAAAAAGTGGAGTTGATATAACCATTTCCCAACTTATTCAAAGATTTTATTTTATTGTTGGGTTGTTGTAACTCTTAGAGGATTTTTGGGAAGATATTGTGATCTTCAAACACTTATTTAGAGTGTATAAAAGGGGTAGAGATCAAGAGGAAAAAGGGAAAGAACACACAACTCTTCTTCCTCTTCTCCAATATTCTTTTGAAGTGTTCTTGAACATGTGGAGCTAAAAGTCTTGTTGGTCGAAGGAAACGGAAGCCTCGGAATGAATAAAAACTTGTGAGATCTAATTTGTGTTTATATTTTTGATCTGTACTTTGAGTATCGAATGTTTTCTTATGCATATTTTCATGATTATCTTGTTTAATGACTAGGATGCATACTAGTTTATTATTCCTGACAATCTAATGCTAAATTAGATATCGAATCCGTAATTGTTCGATCCCTCTAATTTGTGAAGCAACCAAGATTTAATGAACTGCTTTATTTTATTAGATCTTAGGAGGAAAACTTTTGACAAAATTAAATGCAACCGCTTGTGCTTGTGTTGTTTTGCTTCATCGATCTCATCGAGTTTAATACGCTACTAGATTAAACCTTTAGCGCTTGTCTGGGGTTGTTTAGTAGTTAAGGTTAATTAGATCGCTTGTTTTTAATTAATTGTGGCTGAAGGAGATAGGAAAATAATTCCAACGATGAATATTCAAAGTATGAATTAATATATACTTGCATCGATGATCAGTTTTAAGATTCCAATGGTGGATGTTGACTGAGACCAACATTTATTTCTTTGATTGTTTTAATACTTTAATTGTTTTTAGCTCTTCTTAATTTTCTTTTGATAAAAACTCTCCCCCAATCTTATTTTACATAGCATAAAGATCAAATTAATTACTCTTCGTGGGAACGATCCTTACTCTCACTACTACATATTATTTCGAGAGTAAAGGTTTTATTTTTGGGTGCCTACGACAGCACGCCAAATTTTGGCGCCGTTGCCGGGGAGTAATTTTAGTTGATTTTTGTGCTTTTTGTGATCTTTATTTCGTTCTTGTGATCAAATAATTTTTTGCCTATTAAAAAAAAAAAAAAAATTTCGGTAACAGGAAATGGCGGCCAATTCTCAAATATTTGGCACTTGGCTAGATCTTCCATCTAGGCATGCGGATGAGGTAAATGTTTCTTCCTTAGAACAACAAATTTCTTGTTTAACTTCTCTTGTTCGTCAGATGGTTGTAGGTAACATGAAAACAACAAAGGCTTGTAGGATTTGTCTAGTATCAGGGCATCCAACCGATATGTGTCCAACTCTCCAAGAGGAGTCCAATGAACAAGTGAATACGGAATGTGGTTTTCCTGGACTACCAGAAATGAAGTATGATTCCTATTCAGACACGTACAACATAGGATGGAGAGATCATTCCAATCTCATCTATGGGAGTCCAGAATTAAATCAACCAGCAACTCAAAATTGTCCAAGTTACCAGCAATACAAGCAGCAATACCTACAACAAAGCCAAACTTCTAATTCTGGTATGTCTTTAGAAGATATTGTTAAGTCTATTGCAATTAATAATTTACAATTTTAACAGGAGACGAGGGCTAGTATCGAAAGTTTGAACAATCAAATGAGTCAAATGACAACTGCAATTAATAAGCTAGAGGCACAAAGCTTGGAGAACTTACCATCTGAAACGATAGTAAATCCAAAAGAAACTGTAAGTTCAATCATTTTGAGAAGTTGTAAAGAAGTTAAAATTCCAGAAAAAGAAGCATGTGCATCGTCAAAAGAAGAAGAAGAGAAAAATATCGTTGCAGATACGAACATTCCTAACGACGATGTAGTACCTAATGGAAAAGAAGTTTTTAAACTTGATGGAAAAAATGGAGTAAAAGTTGCCATCAGTGAGAATTTTGAGAAAGAACATGAGTTAGCTTTGAGTACTAACTTACATAAAACTGTTGCAGTGTTGAACGATCTTCCAAAAAGACAACAGTCAGGTAACATTCAATATATTCCAATTAATGACAAAAGACCTTTACCTTCTGTTTTGCAGGTATGCATTCTAGACTTGAAACTCCTGCCTAGTTATATCAAGTGTGCATAGAGTCGAGCCAACGACAATATTAAACAAAGGCGCTGCTTGGGAGGCAACCCAAGGGAAGTTTATTTTTATTCTCGCATTTTATTTTTTGTTATTTTGTCTTTTTTTTGCATTTAATCATACATTGGGGACAATGTCTGTTTTAAGTGTGGGGGAAAGATTTAATTTTTTTTTAAGAAGTTTGAGTTTGTGTTTCTCTCAAAAAAAATAAAATAAAATAATAATAATAATAATAATAATAATAATAATTGATATTTTTTTAAATAAAAGGATTTTGTTTTTATTTTTTTAATGATTTTTGGTTGTGTATGTCATGAGTAAGATTCAACTAGATTTGAAAAATTCATAACATGATTGAATAAATAATTTTTTTTTCAACTTAGAATTAATTAGTCTAGTTATTTTTTATTGAAAATGGTAGTATCTAAATTGGTAGACAAAAGCCAGTGAGGATTTGAGCCTTTAGACTAACACATCAGTCTCATTATTCTTTCATGAGAGATATTCTTCCACTGATTTGTTTCTCTAGAACTTGCTTTGATTCTCTTCGAAGTCACATTGACACATGCATGCATGAATATGATTAAGGCCATCTTTGTTATGCGTTACATAAGCCAAATAGCCCACCTTGTAATTTTTTTTTTGTTGAACCCCTTTGAGCTTTATTGCCTTTTTCTTGGTATACCCACATTACAAGCTTTCAACCAATAATATTTATACCTTTACCCAAGTCGCAAAGCTAGTGGAGCATTGTTGATCATTATGATATGTATGGGTGTACGAAAAAATAATTGTGGGGGTATCTAAATTTGTGGTTTGGTTATAACCAACAAAATGGAACATATTTTTATCCTCAAATTTCCTAAGTTCCATTATTGTTAAAAAAATAAAAAGTAAAAAAAAAAAAAAAAAGAAAGAAAAAAGAAAAGAAAAGAAATGGAGTGATTGATTTTGCATTGTTTAAATGCTTTAAAAGCCAAATTGAAGACGCTGCAAAATGGAGTGATTGATTTTACATGTTTTATATTGAGATTGAGTTGATTCATTTTTGCTCCACTAGTTTTGATGGCTTTTGAGCTACATTCCTAAATATATCCCACCTTAATCCTAAGCCATGTTACAACCCATGAAAAGTCCTTATGATTTATGTTATGCATGTGATCCCAGTGGTGGAGAATGAGAAAATATACAAGCTTATGGTAGAGCATTTCTTTTGGAATAAATTCGAGAGAAATATATACCTTCAAACACATGAGAGTTTAGTGTTTATTCCCGTGAGGGTCTACCTATTTAGTTTACTCCATTTTTCAAGTAAAAATACCTACTAAGTAATTAGAAGTTGTTTAAGAATATATGTTCATGATATGTTATGAGTTTTGAAGAACTTGGTTATTATTTATTTATGACATTGCAACCTTGATTTCTTTTTGGAAAAATAAATTAGAGTTTTGCCCGAGGACGAGCAAAGGTTAAGTGTGGGGGTATTTGATGAGAACATAAAATATCATATTTTTATTCCTTAATGTATACTCCTTTATGCTCATTTAATGTCTAAAGATACTCATTATTTTTATATTTTGATCTAGGATACAATTGGAGTCACTAAAAGCAAAATGGAGCTAATTATCAATTCTGGACAGTTCTGATACCTTGTAGAAAAATGGTCATAACTTGCTCATCCGAAGTCCAATTGAGCTGATCCAAATTGATTCGGAAAGCTAAGTGATAGAGGCACAATTTTGCTGATTTGATTTTCCCGAGTTTCTGGCTACATCAAGGGCCAAATCACGCTTGAAGTTGAGATAACTATGCTGTGCACAAAAAGTGGAGTTGATATAACCATTTCCCAACTTATTCAAAGATTTTATTTTATTGTTGGGTTGTTGTAACTCTTAGAGGATTTTTGGGAAGATATTGTGATCTTCAAACACTTATTTAGAGTGTATAAAAGGGGTAGAGATCAAGAGGAAAAAGGGAAAGAACACACAACTCTTCTTCCTCTTCTCCAATATTCTTTTGAAGTGTTCTTGAACATGTGGAGCTAAAAGTCTTGTTGGTCGAAGGAAACGGAAGCCTCGGAATGAATAAAAACTTGTGAGATCTAATTTGTGTTTATATTTTTGATCTGTACTTTGAGTATCGAATGTTTTCTTATGCATATTTTCATGATTATCTTGTTTAATGACTAGGATGCATACTAGTTTATTATTCCTGACAATCTAATGCTAAATTAGATATCGAATCCGTAATTGTTCGATCCCTCTAATTTGTGAAGCAACCAAGATTTAACGAACTGCTTTATTTTATTAGATCTTAGGAGGAAAATTTTTAACAAAATTAAATGCAACCGCTTGTGCTTGTGTTGTTTTGCTTCATCGATCTCATCGAGTTTAATACGCTACTAGATTAAACCTTTAGCGCTTGTCTGGGGTTGTTTAGTAGTTAAGGTTAATTAGATCGCTTGTTTTTAATTAATTGTGGCTGAAGGAGATAGGAAAATAATTCCAACGATGAATATTCAAAGTATGAATTAATATATACTTGCATCGATGATCAGTTTTAAGATTCCAATGGTGGATGTTGACTGAGACCAACATTTATTTCTTTGATTGTTTTAATACTTTAATTGTTTTTAGCTCTTCTTAATTTTCTTTTGATAAAAACTCTCCCCCAATCTTATTTTACATAGCATAAAGATCAAATTAATTACTCTTCGTGGGAACGATCCTTACTCTCACTACTACATATTATTTCGAGAGTAAAGGTTTTATTTTTGGGTGCCTACGACAGCACGCCAAATTTTGGCGCCGTTGCCGGGGAGTAATTTTAGTTGATTTTTGTGCTTTTTGTGATCTTTATTTCGTTCTTGTGATCAAATAATTTTTTGCCTATTAAAAAAAAAAAAAAATTTCGGTAACAGGAAATGGCGGCCAATTCTCAAATATTTGGCACTTGGCTAGATCTTCCATCTAGGCATGCGGATGAGGTAAATGTTTCTTCCTTAGAACAACAAATTTCTTGTTTAACTTCTCTTGTTCGTCAGATGGTTGTAGGTAACAAGAAAACAACAAAGGCTTGTAGGATTTGTCTAGTATCAGGGCATCCAACCGATATGTGTCCAACTCTCCAAGAGGAGTCCAATGAACAAGTGAATACGGAATGTGGTTTTCCTGGACTACCAGAAATGAAGTATGATTCCTATTCAGACACGTACAACATAGGATGGAGAGATCATTCCAATCTCATCTATGGGAGTCCAGAATTAAATCAACCAGCAACTCAAAATTGTCCAAGTTACCAGCAATACAAGCAGCAATACCTACAACAAAGCCAAACTTCTAATTCTGGTATGTCTTTAGAAGATATTGTTAAGTCTATTGCAATTAATAATTTACAATTTTAACAGGAGACGAGGGCTAGTATCGAAAGTTTGAACAATCAAATGAGTCAAATGACAACTGCAATTAATAAGCTAGAGGCACAAAGCTTGGAGAACTTACCATCTGAAACGATAGTAAATCCAAAAGAAACTGTAAGTTCAATCATTTTGAGAAGTTGTAAAGAAGTTAAAATTCCAGAAAAAGAAGCATGTGCATCGTCAAAAGAAGAAGAAGAGAAAAATATCGTTGCAGATACGAACATTCCTAACGACGATGTAGTACCTAATGGAAAAGAAGTTTTTAAACTTGATGGAAAAAATGGAGTAAAAGTTGCCATCAGTGAGAATTTTGAGAAAGAACATGAGTTAGCTTTGAGTACTAACTTACATAAAACTGTTGCAGTGTTGAACGATCTTCCAAAAAGACAACAGTCAGGTAACATTCCATATATTCCAATTAATGACAAAAGACCTTTACCTTCTGTTTTGCAGGTATGCATTCTAGACTTGAAACTCCTGCCTAGTTATATCAAGTGTGCATAGAGTCGAGCCAACGACAATATTAAACAAAGGCGCTGCTTGGGAGGCAACCCAAGGGAAGTTTATTTTTATTCTCGCATTTTATTTTTTGTTATTTTGTCTTTTTTTTGCATTTAATCATACATTGGGGACAATGTCTGTTTTAAGTGTGGGCGAAAGATTTAATTTTTTTTTAAGAAGTTTGAGTTTGTGTTTCTCTCAAAAAAAATAAAATAAAATAATAATAATAATAATAATAATAATAATAATTGATATTTTTTTAAATAAAAGGATTTTGTTTTTATTTTTTTAATGATTTTTGGTTGTGTATGTCATGAGTAAGATTCAACTAGATTTGAAAAATTCATAACATGATTGAATAAATAATTTTTTTTTCAACTTAGAATTAATTAGTCTAGTTATTTTTTATTGAAAATGGTAGTATCTAAATTGGTAGACAAAAGCCAGTGAGGATTTGAGCCTTTAGACTAACACATCAGTCTCATTATTCTTTCATGAGAGATATTCTTCCACTGATTTGTTTCTCTAGAACTTGCTTTGATTCTCTTCGAAGTCACATTGGCACATGCATGCATGAATATGATTAAGGCCATCTTTGTTATGCGTTACATAAGCCAAATAGCCCACCTTGTAATTTTTTTTTTGTTGAACCCCTTTGAGCTTTATTGCCTTTTTCTTGGTATACCCACATTACAAGCTTTCAACCAATAATATTTATACCTTTACC
Source organism: Iris macrosiphon (assembly GCA_036927795.1). Lineage (NCBI taxonomy): Eukaryota > Viridiplantae > Streptophyta > Magnoliopsida > Asparagales > Iridaceae > Iris > Iris macrosiphon. The sequence goes on from JAYESA010000001.1 coordinate 178,239,692, forward strand.
CAAGTCGCAAAGCTAGTGGAGCATTGTTGATCATTATGATATGTATGGGTGTACGAAAAAATAATTGTGGGGGTATCTAAATTTGTGGTTTGGTTATAACCAACAAAATGGAACATATTTTTATCCTCAAATTTCCTAAGTTCCATTATTGTTAAAAAAATAAAAAGTAAAAAAAAAAAAAAAAGAAAGAAAAAAGAAAAGAAAAGAAATGGAGTGATTGATTTTGCATTGTTTAAATGCTTTAAAAGCCAAATTGAAGACGCTGCAAAATGGAGTGATTGATTTTACATGTTTTATATTGAGATTGAGTTGATTCATTTTTGCTCCACTAGTTTTGATGACTTTTGAGCTACATTCCTAAATATATCCCACCTTAATCCTAAGCCATGTTACAACCCATGAAAAGTCCTTATGATTTATGTTATGCATGTGATCCCAGTGGTGGAGAATGAGAAAATATACAAGCTTATGGTAGAGCATTTCTTTTGGAATGAATTCGAGAGAAATATATACCTTCAAACACATGAGAGTTTAGTGTTTATTCCCGTGAGGGTCTACCTATTTAGTTTACTCCATTTTTCAAGTAAAAATACCTACTAAGTAATTAGAAGTTGTTTAAGAATATATGTTCATGATATGTTATGAGTTTTGAAGAACTTGGTTATTATTTATTTATGACATTGCAACCTTGATTTCTTTTTGGAAAAATAAATTAGAGTTTTGCCCGAGGACGAGCAAAGGTTAAGTGTGGGGGTATTTGATGAGAACATAAAATATCATATTTTTATTCCTTAATGTATACTCCTTTATGCTCATTTAATGTCTAAAGATACTCATTATTTTTATATTTTGATCTAGGATACAATTGGAGTCACTAAAAGCAAAATGGAGCTAATTATCAATTCTGGACAGTTCTGATACCTTGTAGAAAAATGGTCATAACTTGCTCATCCGAAGTCCAATTGAGCTGATCCAAATTGATTCGGAAAGCTAAGTGATAGAGGCACAATTTTGCTGTTTTGATTTTCCCGAGATTCTGGCTACATCAAGGGCCAAATCACGCTTGAAGTTGAGATAACTATGCTGTGCACAAAAAGTGGAGTTGATATAACCATTTCCCAACTTATTCAAAGATTTTATTTTATTGTTGGGTTGTTGTAACTCTTAGAGGATTTTTGGGAAGATATTGTAATCTTCAAACACTTATTTAGAGTGTATAAAAGGGGTAGAGATCAAGAGGAAAAAGGGAAAGAACACACAACTCTTCTTCCTCTTCTCCAATATTCTTTTGAAGTGTTCTTGAACATGTGGAGCTAAAAGTCTTGTTGGTCGAAGGAAACGGAAGCCTCGGAATGAATAAAAACTTATGAGATCTAATTTGTGTTTATATTTTTGATCTGTACTTTGAGTATCGAATGTTTTCTTATGCATATTTTCATGATTATCTTGTTTAATGACTAGGATGCATACTAGTTTATTATTCCTGACAATCTAATGCTAAATTAGATATCGAATCCGTAATTGTTCGATCCCTCTAATTTGTGAAGCAACCAAGATTTAACGAACTGCTTTATTTTATTAGATCTTAGGAGGAAAACTTTTGACAAAATTAAATGCAACCGCTTGTGCTTGTGTTGTTTTGCTTCATCGATCTCATCGAGTTTAATACGCTACTAGATTAAACCTTTAGCGCTTGTCTGGGGTTGTTTAGTAGTTAAGGTTAATTAGATCGCTTGTTTTTAATTAATTGTGGCTGAAGGAGATAGGAAAATAATTCCAACGATGAATATTCAAAGTATGAATTAATATATACTTGCATCGATGATCAGTTTTAAGATTCCAATGGTGGATGTTGACTGAGACCAACATTTATTTCTTTGATTGTTTTAATATTTTAATTGTTTTTAGCTCTTCTTAATTTTCTTTTGATAAAAACTCTCCCCCAATCTTATTTTACATAGCATAAAGATCAAATTAATTACTCTTCGTGGGAACGATCCTTACTCTCACTACTACATATTATTTCAAGAGTAAAGGTTTTTTTTTGGGTGCCTACGACAGCACGCCAAATTTTGGCGCCGTTGCCGGGGAGTAATTTTAGTTGATTTTTGTGCTTTTTGTGATCTTTATTTCATTCTTGTGATCAAATAATTTTTTGCCTATTAAAAAAAAAAAAAATTTCGGTAACAGGAAATGGCGGCCAATTCTCAAATATTTGGCACTTGGCTAGATCTTCCATCTAGGCATGCGGATGAGGTAAATGTTTCTTCCTTAGAACAACAAATTTCTTGTTTAACTTCTCTTGTTCGTCAGATGGTTGTAGGTAACATGAAAATAACAAAGGCTTGTAGGATTTGTCTAGTATCAGGGCATCCAACCGATATGTGTCCAACTCTCCAAGAGGAGTCCAATGAACAAGTGAATACGGAATATGGTTTTCCTGGACTACCAGAAATGAAGTATGATTCCTATTCAGACACGTACAACATAGGATGGAGAGATCATTCCAATCTCACCTATGGGAGTCCAGAATTAAATCAACCAGCAACTCAAAATTGTCCAAGTTACCAGCAATACAAGCAGCAATACCTACAACAAAGCCAAACTTCTAATTCTGGTATGTCTTTAGAAGATATTGTTAAGTCTATTGCCATTAATAATTTACAATTTTAACAGGAGACGAGGGCTAGTATCGAAAGTTTGAACAATCAAATGAGTCAAATGACAACTGCAATTAATAAGCTAGAGGCACAAAGCTTGGAGAATTTACCATCTGAAACGATAGTAAATCCAAAAGAAACTGTAAGTTCAATCATTTTGAGAAGTTGTAAAGAAGTTAAAATTCCAGAAAAAGAAGCATGTGCATCGTCAAAAGAAGAAGAAGATAAAAATATCGTTGCAGACACGAACATTCCTAACGACGATGTAGTACCTAATGGAAAAGAAGTTTTTAAACTTGATGGAAAAAATGGAGTAAAAGTTGCCATCAGTGAGAATTTTGCGAAAGAACATGAGTTAGCTTTGAGTACTAACTTACATAAAACTGTTGCAGTGTTGAACGATCTTCCAAAAAGACAACAGTCAGGTAACATTCCATATATTCCAATTAATGACAAAAGACCTTTACCTTCTGTTTTGCAGGTATGCATTCTAGACTTGAAACTCCTGCCTAGTTATATCAAGTGTGCATAGAGTCGAGCCAACGACAATATTAAACAAAGGCGCTGCTTGGGAGGCAACCCAAGGGAAGTTTATTTTTATTCTCGCATTTTATTTTTTGTTATTTTTCTTTTTTTTGCATTTAATCATACATTGGGGACAATGTCTGTTTTAAGTGTGGGCGAAAGATTTAATTTTTTTTTAAGAAGTTTGAGTTTGTGTTTCTCTCAAAAAAAATAAAATAAAATAATAATAATAATAATAATAATAATAATTGATATTTTTTTAAATAAAAGGATTTTGTTTTTATTTTTTTAATGATTTTTGGTTGTGTATGTCATGAGTAAGATTCAACTAGATTTGAAAAATTCATAACATGATTGAATAAATAATTTTTTTTTTAACTTAGAATTAATTAGTCTAGTTATTTTTTATTGAAAATGGTAGTATCTAAATTGGTAGACAAAAGCCAGTGAGGATTTGAGCCTTTAGACTAACACATCAGTCTCATTATTCTTTCATGAGAGATATTCTTCCACTGATTTGTTTCTCTAGAACTTGCTTTGATTCTCTTCGAAGTCACATTGACACATGCATGCATGAATATGATTAAGGCCATCTTTGTTATGCGTTACATAAGCCAAATAGCCCACCTTGTAATTTTTTTTTTGTTGAACCCCTTTGAGCTTTATTGCCTTTTTCTTGGTATACCCACATTACAAGCTTTCAACCAATAATATTTATACCTTTACCCAAGTCGCAAAGCTAGTGGAGCATTGTTGATCATTATGATATGTATGGGTGTACGAAAAAATAATTGTGGGGGTATCTAAATTTGTGGTTTGGTTATAACCAACAAAATGGAACATATTTTTATCCTCAAATTTCCTAAGTTCCATTATTGTTAAAAAAATAAAAAGTAAAAAAAAAAAAAAGAAAAAAGAAAGAAAAAAGAAAAGAAAAGAAATGGAGTGATTGATTTTGCATTGTTTAAATGCTTTAAAAGCCAAATTGAAGACGCTGCAAAATGGAGTGATTGATTTTACATGTTTTATATTGAGATTGAGTTGATTCATTTTTGCTCCACTAGTTTTGATGGCTTTTGAGCTACATTCCTAAATATATCCCACCTTAATCCTAAGCCATGTTACAACCCATGAAAAGTCCTTATGATTTATGTTATGCATGTGATCCCAGTGGTGGAGAATGAGAAAATATACAAGCTTATGGTAGAGCATTTCTTTTGGAATGAATTCGAGAGAAATATATACCTTCAAACACATGAGAGTTTAGTGTTTATTCCCGTGAGGGTCTACCTATTTAGTTTACTCCATTTTTCAAGTAAAAATACCTACTAAGTAATTAGAAGTTGTTTAAGAATATATGTAATGATATGTTATGAGTTTTGAAGAACTTGGTTATTATTTATTTATGACATTGCAACCTTGATTTCTTTTTGGAAAAATAAATTAGAGTTTTGCCCGAGGACGAGCAAAGGTTAAGTGTGGGGGTATTTGATGAGAACATAAAATATCATATTTTTATTCCTTAATGTATACTCCTTTATGCTCATTTAATGTCTAAAGATACTCATTATTTTTATATTTTGATCTAGGATACAATTGGAGTCACTAAAAGCAAAATGGAACTAATTATCAATTCTGGACAGTTCTGACACCTTGTAGAAAAATGGTCATAATTTGCTCATCCGAAGTCCAATTGAGCTGATCCAAATTGATTCGGAAAGCTAAGTGATAGAGGCACAATTTTGCTGTTTTGATTTTCCCGAGATTCTGGCTACATCATGGACCAAATCATGCTTGAAGTTGAGATAACTATGCTGTGCACAAAAAGTGGAGTTGATATAACCATTTCCCAACTTATTCAAAGATTTTATTTTATTGTTGGGTTGTTGTAACTCTTAGAGGATTTTTGGGAAGATATTGTGATCTTCAAACACTTATTTAGAGTGTATAAAAGGGGTAGAGATCAAGAGGAAAAAGGGAAAGAACACACAACTCTTCTTCCTCTTCTCCAATATTCTTTTGAAGTGTTCTTGAACATGTGGAGCTAAAAGTCTTGTTGGTCGAAGGAAACGGAAGCCTCGGAATGAATAAAAACTTATGAGATCTAATTTGTGTTTATATTTTTGATCTGTACTTTGAGTATCGAATGTTTTCTTATGCATATTTTCATGATTATCTTGTTTAATGACTAGGATGCATACTAGTTTATTATTCCTGACAATCTAATGCTAAATTAGATATCGAATCCGTAATTGTTCGATCCCTCTAATTTGTGAAGCAACCAAGATTTAATGAACTGCTTTATTTTATTAGATCTTAGTAGGAAAACTTTTGACAAAATTAAATGCAACCGCTTGTGCTTGTGTTGTTTTGCTTCATCGATCTCATCGAGTTTAATACGCTACTAGATTAAACCTTTAGCGCTTGTCTGGGGTTGTTTAGTAGTTAAGGTTAATTAGATCGCTTATTTTTAATTAATTGTGGCTGAAGGAGATAGGAAAATAATTCCAACGATGAATATTCAAAGTATGAATTAATATATACTTGCATCGATGATCAGTTTTAAGATTCCAATGGTGGATGTTGACTGAGACCAACATTTATTTCTTTGATTGTTTTAATACTTTAATTGTTTTTAGCTCTTCTTAATTTTCTTTTGATAAAAACTCTCCCCCAATCTTATTTTACATAGCATAAAGATCAAACTAATTACTCTTCGTGGGAACGATCCTTACTCTCACTACTACATATTATTTCAAGAGTAAAGGTTTTTTTTTGGGTGCCTACGACAGCACGCCACCTAGCATGCGCCCTAACTATATGATGGTCCCCTCATCGGAATTAGCAGTTGGGACGTACAAGCCCATCTCACTAATAGACGAGTCGCGGCTACCCAAGGACGTACAAGCCTTAGGTATCTAGATCTCTTCCCGGGCCGAACGATCCCCAGTGCCCCAGGAACCGCTCGAGAGAAAATCCTTGTGCACAAGTTGTCCTGACCAAATGCGAGAATGCAAGCTCCTACCGATGCAAGATTATGCACTTAATCCAGAACAAGCAAGCAAACACATCTATCAAGTCCAGATAGCCGAAGCTCACTCTCTTAATGTGTCACGCCCCAGTCCCAAAAATACGTAGGACTAGGACACGTAAGCATGCCAGCCGCATGGATATGGCAACTCCAATATATGGAAACCAAATCCATACGTACGCTGTAATATGAATATAAAATCCACAAGTGGTATAAAATAAGTCACAAGTCACATGGTATAATCTAAATCTCATCCAATAAAATAACCAATGTCTATGAAACTAGATCTCAACAAGAAGTATCTAAAGATGATAGTTGGATGGAAACAAATCCACTACCAACTCGAATGGAAAGAATATACAATATAAGTACAACACCACTACACAATAAACACACCATAGGAATACCAGCTACAATCATGGGCTCGGAGAGACGACATCCACGAAACATATATAGCCATCCGATCTGTGCTCCTGCAAATACTCAAGAAAAGATACACCTGGCAGCGGACCAGGTCCTCAGAGGGACATAACAAGTATACTTAAACACATGCCAATAAAGTACTGAAATAAATATCCACTGGGTCGCCTAACCGTCTAAAGTGAATGCAGTTTAAGAACAACTTTCCCCACAAGTGAGCTATCTGGCTGAAAACTGGGATTTGGCATAGTTCTCTTTTGAAGATCCAGGGGCCTAAAAGGCACGTCGTCTTTTGAACGCCGGTGGCCCGCCTGATAGTACATAATATATAGTGGTCATCATGACCCGTATCTCCAGCGGAGAATCCGGGCGTACATGAGAAAAAGTGTAAAGGAGCTCAAATGCGGTACTTGTTGTTCTCCCCACCCCATGCTCTAAGCATGTCACATCCATGACACGATTTGGTCCATAGCCTATTCTTAGTACCCTAGCCCAATCCTGCAACCAAACAAGGACAAGGATGGGACCACCGTACTACAATAGGCTATGTCCATGGACCTCTAATAACTGCCAAGTCTACTAGCATACAAAGTTTCTAACAGCAGTTATTCCTAACGCACGTCCCACACGTACCGATGATCAGTCAATACGTGCGTCCGTGATCTATATGAGACTCACAACTCGTGTAAAAATATGTGTCACAGTCAAATGAAACCTAATGGTGCTACATGATAATGGGGTAGTCTCATGAACAAGGTCAATGCAATACATAAATAAAAATCTATCGCGACGTCACCGTCGCGAGCATTTTATATAACAATTAAAATATATGAACTAAGGACAGAAAATAAAGATGCATGCAACATATGGAATATAAATAACAGTACAATGGCAAGGTATACTTGCCTGGCAAGAAGCTGCAAAGTGTCACGTCCAGATGTCCAATACACAGGACCAGAAGCTATGGCCTCAGAACAAATATCTTCGGATGCTGAAATAGATATCACCAACATTCCCAAAATAAACAAAATAGCTAGAAAACACATCCCTTTCGTCCAATTTGGACACAGGGGCAAAACGGTAATTTCGGATAAAAGTGGGGTCCACGTGTGGCCCACTTTGCACCGAAGAGCGTGCCAAGGGTAACAGTCTCTAAATGGGATAAACTATAGGTCAAATAACTCTAGATGTCAATACGAACCCAACGGTATGTCCAAATGTGAATTCCGATGAGCCGAACACTATTTTGTCCAAAAAAGTCAACTGTGGGGCCCGCCAATTGGCGATTTCGTCAACCGTCTCAGAATCGCGTAAAATTTGGGTCACAGGACCAGCGCATTACCACGAGTCCAGTGGCGCAAGTTTCGTCACAATCTGACAAGCGTGCACAAAATACGTGCGAGTTCCACAAAAGTTGCGACACGAAATGTGTCCGCGGATACGGCCTGATTCCGGCGCGTACAAGCGTCCGAATCAGTTCCCACGAATTTTCACGTGTCCGGTTATGCTGTGTGCACCATTGAGTACACTTGGCACACGGCGGGGTGATCCCGTTTGGCGGGGCGCGCTCCGTTTTCCAACTTTTAGAAAACCGGAAAAAGTGGGTGTGCGCAGTTTTGTGACGAATATAACTATGTCCACAGCAACTATTAGTCTAGGGTTATTTTACAGAAATTAAACTAGGTCAGGTATTCTACAGGTATAAAAAAGAATCACCGAATTCGGATCTCTGTGGTGGGAGATACGAACTCGGCAATATGGGTGGTCATTCTGGAATTCTGCGATTCCAGAATTGGGTTTGTCCGTCCACTTTGGACGCTATTTTTCACCTAGGGACACACATTTTCCGAGGTTGGCTATAAAACAAATATTGGAGAGGGTTAAGGGATGATCATACCTATGAAAATGGAACAGCATTTGGATGAGCGAGTCGACGGAAAATCATGCCGGAGCGAAGGTGCCTCGAGTGGGAGACTGCAGTTCGCGAGGTCGGCGTCGACGGGATGGTTGGATGGCTTGGGGAGGCTTCTCTGGCTGCGGTGACGGCTCTTAGATGGGAAGGGGAAGTCTGGAATTTTAGGTTAGGGTTTTAGAGAGCTATTATATATATATATATTATATATATTAGGAGAGAGATGGGAATATGGATCGCGGGTCCGCGGGTTTTACATGTGTTCGCTGAAGGGGGTTCGGGTCCCTGGCTGAAGGGAAAAGGGCGGGGCTTCTCTTTGGCTGCAAGTGGCAATTGCAAGTTGCTGTTTAGAGCAACTTTAGCAAAGGAATGCTAAGTAGCTAATAGTATTAATACTATTATTATTATATTATTATTATTAGTATTATTAACTTAATTCTTATTTTCTTTTCTTTTCTTTTCCTTTCTTTCTTTATAAAATATATATACATATATATATATATATATTTGTATATACATATATATATATATATATATACTCATATGAAAATTTATAGATTAGGGTATTGCACATCGTTAGGCTAGCAACAGCTCAAGGGGTCTCCTACATGGAATAAATTTTAAAAAATTCCTGAAGGTCCCATAAGTCATCCAAGTGCCCGAACACCTAACATAAGAATTATTAAAAATCTATTTCTCCTATTTAGACCTAATTATTACAATTTAATTAATAATTAATAAATAAAAGGGTATATACGATTTTCTAGGAAGGGAGTTTTACATTCTACTCAACTTATAAAAATTTCGTCCTCGAAATTAAAATTAAGCCACGATAGAATGCAATGATGGTATAAGATTTGCATTGTTTAAAATGCAAGGCTAGGTTTAAAGGGGTGGGCGATGTTGCACGTTGCACATCCCGAAAATCATGAAAAAATCCATATGAGCGAAAAATAGGTTTCTTCATGTGTCATGTCCAATGGTGTGGGCACATAAATGCTCTTTTGCATAAAAGCGTCCAACAATTGGAAAATTACACAAAAATAAGAATTGGATGATGGGCATGTCTAGGATAAGGGTGTAGAATTTGTAGAAAGGCAGTGACTAGTGTAGTGCTCCAATTATCGGAGCACGGTAAGGGCGCTAAGTGATATAACTATTGTAAAATTAAATAAAATATCGTGTTCTATCTCTAACTGGACTCAGCTAACCTTAGTCTCACTAACTCAGCCAAGTAGGTCAAATTCTTAGGTGAGGGGGTTTCACAATTCAGCCAACTTAAGACAATGTCGTCCTCAAAATTAAAATAAGGTAGAATCGGTTAATCCTTTATGTACAATAAGGCAAGTCAGTCGCAATCTTCTTGCGATAACTAAAATCCTAATCATATCCATTGCAATCACTTCTAGGTTAAGATGACCACTGCTCCATTCAAAATTTAACCTATGGTTATCTCTTCTCCCCTTGTTTCAAATTATCCATATCCACATAACATCTCCAAGATTTACATACGCATATAACTTTTACCTCACGATCTCTAACTATCATAATCTCCTTTAGAAGTGGTTTGAGTCCAATATATTCCCATTTTCACTTATAAATTTTTGTATGTTTCAACTCTTTAAATTTTATTCACATCCTCATTATTTCAAATAGGTCGTCCAACCAAAATTTTAATTCTTAATTCAAGTCACCAAATTAAAAAAATAATTTAAATGCAGTCCACCAATATTCAAGTCTAAAATTCTATATTTATCCTCTAAATTCAAATTGGTGATTCTACCTTCATTGTTCAAAAATTTACTCATGCACTTAAGGTATAAATATTGGGTCCTTAATATCAATTCATTGATCCTCATCATCTTAGTCATCCTTCTAAATTTCTCAAAATTACAATGGCTTGAACCTCTCCCAATCTAATCTTACTCGATCATAATCTAAAAGAAATTCCTCCCGAGTTGACAATGTACTGCTACCCAACTTAGAATTTACCCATCTTTCATCTAAGGCTATACATCTAAGAAGACTATGTCCCAAATTATTTAATCATGTTATTGAATCATCAAGGTCTTTAACACCAAACATATCGTCGATGATGTTCCCTTAATCATTTATAAAGGTAGTCACCAACAATGTGATTGGCCTATGGGAATATCTAGTACTATCTATATGTCAAACTTATACCAAGCAAGAGGTTTCGTCTTTCCGAAATAAGGGAAGACGGAAAAACAATAATAAAGTATTCGAAGTGGAGGTGATAGAATACAAGTATGGGGGTCAAGGCGTTTCAAGGAATCCAATTGGGAATTGTCAAGGCAGTTGTGGACTGAAATCCTATTTGGTAAATCCGTATTTGCATGCTCGTATTAGTACAGTCATGTAACCGATACGATATGTCAAACATGCCTAGGACAAGTATATTCGTCTACTAATCACTACATATCTCAATCCACGTAAAGTAGCGTTACGAAGGGCGAATCGAGCGCACTAAGGTTAGCTAGACCTTCATACACTGATTCTGAAATGTATTATTGTGGGCGCCCACTAATACATATGTAGTGAACAAGCTTGATAAAGAATAAGCTTGTAAAAACTAGGCTATAATAGCAGCATAAATCACGGTAGTACAGCAAATATGAATACACTAGATTATGATGAAAGAAGGTTCAAATAATTCAAGTTGCAAAAATAAAACAACATGAGCAACAATAACAAAAGACTCTACAATCTCTACAGTTATCATATTAATTCCTTGTCTAAGTCGATAGTCGACAAAGTAGGGGTATGAGCCTCTAAGTTCTATAGTTTGAATAAACACTATCATCTTATATTAGCATACAATTAATGCCATTCAGTTACACTTCATCAATGGATCACAAGGGCTATATGAGGAGAGATCTTGGTACTGATTAGGGTATCCTTTTTATGTAGGTAATGGTCATCCTAAATCTTAGTCATAGCACTTACAAGCAAATGTCAATGGTAAAGATAGAAGAGTTACTGGCCGTTTAAGGAGGAAGGGTCTAACTTGTATCGAGGTGAGGGTACAAATTACGCGGTTTAAAAACTAAGGGTTAATCATTGGTCACAATCTATAAGACAACTTAAACTTATCAAGTTCTAACTACCAAGCATAAAAAAAATTTCACACTCAAGGCTACAACTATAATCCTAGCAAACTATGAGCCCTTAACAAAGAATAAAGTTACTTGGCCTACTATCCGAAGTGTCAGATGGCACGAGTTGAAGGATAAAGAAAAGAAGAACATGCTTAGTCGTCGCACAAATAGCGAGTGCTAGGGTTTCAGGGAAATAAATATATGAAATAAAATAGAGAGGCTATAGATAATGTCAAGGTTTCCTAAGGGGAGATGCTACGCTACTCTCTGTGTTTACGGTATGTTCAAGAAACTACTATATTCAATGCTCTTGGCTTCCTAAAGTGTTGTCTACTAATAATAAGACAATGATCTAAGTTTATAGTTCTAATATTATCTAACTATGAAGGTTAGTTCAGTCCAAATATTGAGTTTTGGTTTCCTATTGGTTCCTCAATACTAGGGTCAACAATATGGTCAAACTTCTAACTAACACTACTAGTGTCTATACTACTCTCAAGTCTTCTTAATACATAAAGGGGTAATGATAAACCAATCTATAGATAAGGAATTCTACGGTTCACTTAATTGTTCTAAACTTAGTGGGGTGTCTATATTCTCGTTGTATTCTTAATAGGTGTACTACCCTAATTATAATCCTAATAACAGGGGTTCCTATATTCTAGCAGAAGGCTACACTCAAAGAATTATTAGGGAAGTACAAGAATCAAGCATGATACAATTATTCAGATAGAACAGATAGGAGAAAGATGAATCATAGTCAATTGTGGATGAGATCCTATGCTCTAGTCCTAGGTGCAGGCTTGTTCGGTACAGTAACGTAACCGAGACAATATGCTCTTGACCTGCATGGGCCACCACAAAAATATGTCACGCCCCAGTCCCAAAAATACATAGGATTAGGACACGTAAGCATGCCAACCGCATGGATATGGCAACTCCAATATATGGAAACCAAATCCATACGTACGCTGTAATATGAATATAAAATCCACAAGTGGTATAAAATAAGTCACAAGTCACATGGTATAATCTAAATCTCATCCAATAAAATAACCAATGTCTATGAAACTAGATCTCAACAAGAAGTATCTAAAGATGATAGTTGGATGGAAACAAATCCACTACCAACTCGAATGGAAAGAATATACAATATAAGTACAACACCACTACACAATAAACACACCATAGGAATACCAGCTACAATCATGGGCTCGGAGAGACGACATCCACGAAACATATATAGTCATCCGATCTGTGCTCCTGCAAATACTCAAGAAAAGATACACCTGGCAGCGGACCAGGTCCTCAGAGGGACATAACAAGTATACTTAAACACATGCCAATAAAGTACTGAAATAAATATCCACTGGGTCGCCTAACCGTCTAAAGTGAATGCAGTTTAAGAACAACTTTCCCCACAAGTGAGCTATCTGGCTGAAAACTGGGATTTGGCATAGTTCTCTTTTGAAGATCCACGGGCCTAAAAGGTACGTCGTCTTTTGAACGCCGGTGGCCCGCCTGATAGTACATAATATATAGTGGTCATCATGACCCGTATCTCCAGCGGAGAATCCGGGCGTACAGAAGAAAAAGTGTAAAGGAGCTCAAATGCGGTACTTGTTGTTCTCCCCACCCCATGCTCTAAGCATGTCACATCCATGACACGATTTGGTCCATAGCCTATTCTTAGTACCCTAGCCCAATCCTGCAACCAAACAAGGACAAGGATGGGACCACCGTACTACAATAGGCTATGTCCATGGACCTCTAATAACTGCCAAGTCTACTAGCATGCAAAGTTTCTAACAGCAGTTATTCCTAACGCACGTCTCACACGTACCGATGATCAGTCAATATGTGCGTCCGTGATCTATATGAGACTCACAACTCGTGTAAAAATATGTGTCACAGTCAAATGAAACCTAATGGTGCTACATGATAATGGGGTAGTCTCATGAACAAGGTCAATGCAATACATAAATAAAAACCTATCGCGACGTCACCGTCGCGAGCATTTTATATAACAATTAAAATATATGAACTAAGGACAGAAAATAAAGATGCATGCAACATATGGAATATAAATAACAGTACAATGGCAAGGTATACTTGCCTGGCAAGAAGCTGCAAAGTGTCACGTCCAGATGTCCAATACACAGGACCAGAAGCTATGGCCTCAGAACAAATATCTTCGGATGCTGAAATAGATATCACCAACATTCCCAAAATAAACAAAATAGCTAGAAAGCACATCCCTTTCGTCCAATTTGGACACAGGGGCAAAACGGTAATTTCGGATAAAAGTGGGGTCCACGTGTGGCCCACTTTGCACCGAAGAGCGTGCCAAGGGTAACAGTCTCTAAATGGGATAAACTATAGGTCAAACAACTCTAGATGTCAATACGAACCCAACGGTATGTCCAAATGTGAATTCCGATGAGCCGAACACTATTTTGTCCAAAAAAGTCAACTGTGGGGCCCGCCAATTGGCGATTTCGTCAACCGTCTCAGAATCGCGTAAAATTTGGGTCACAGGACCAGCGCATTACCACGAGTCCAGTGGCGCAAGTTTCGTCGCAATCTGACAAGCGTGCACAAAATACGTGCGAGTTCCACAAAAGTTGCGACACGAAATGTGTCCGCGGATACGGCCTGATTCCGGCGCGTACAAGCGTCCGAATCAGTCCCCATGAATTTTCACGTGTCCGGTTATGCTGTGTGCACCATTGGGTACACTTGGCACACGGCAGGGCGGTCCCGTTTGGCGGGGCGCGCTCCGTTTTCCAACTTTTAGAAAACCGGAAAAAGTGGGTGTGCGCAGTTTTGTGACGAATATAACTATGTCCACAGCAACTATTAGCCTAGGGTTATTTTATAGAAATTAAACTAGGTCAGATATTCTACAGGTATCAAAAAGAATCACCGAATTCGGATCTCTGTGGTGGGAGATACGAACTCGGCAATATGGGTGGTCATTCTGGAATTCTGCGATTCCAGAATTGGGTTTGTCCGTCCACTTTGGACGCTATTTTTCACCTAGGGGCACACGTTTTTCGAGGTTGGCTATAAAACAAATATTGGAGAGGGTTAAGGGATGATCATACCTATGAAAACGGAACAGCGTTTGGATGAGCGAGTCGACGGAAAATCATGCCGGAGCGAAGGTGCCTCGAGTGGGAGACTGCAGTTCGCGAGGTCGGCGTCGACGGGATGGTTGGATGGCTTGGGGAGGCTTCTCTGGCTGCGGTGACGGCTCTTAGATGGGAAGGGGAAGTCTGGAATTTTAGGTTAGGGTTTTAGAGAGCTATTATATATATATATATATATATTATATATATTAGGAGAGAGAGGGGGATATGGATCGCGGGTCCGCGGGTTTTACATGTGTTCGCTGAAGGGGGTTCGGGTCCCTGGCTGAAGGGAAAAGGGCGGGGCTTCTCTTTGGCTGCAAGTGGCAATTGCAAGTTGCTGTTTAGAGCTACTTTAGCAAAGGAATGCTAAGTAGCTAATATTATTAATACTATTATTATTATATTATTAGTATTAGTATTATTAACTTAATTCTTATTTTCTTTTCTTTTCTTTTCCTTTCTTTCTTTATAAAATATATATACATATATATATATTTGTATATACATATATATATATATATATATACTCATAAGAAAATTTATAGATTAGGGTATTGCACATCGTTAGGCTAGCAACAGCTCAAGGGGTCTCCTACATGGAATAAATTCCGAAATATTCCTGAAGGTCCCATAAGTCATCCAAGTGTCCGAACACCTAACATAAGAATTATTAAAAATCTATTTCTCCTATTTAGACCTAATTACTACAATTTAATTAATAATTAATAAATAAAAGGGTATATACGATTTTCTAGGAAGGGGGTTTTACATAATGCACATTGCCTAATAGCCATATCTCCCCCGTAAGGTTTTTAAGCCTCAGGGTGGGCTATTAGTCTAGATTCACAAGTTCACGCTATTCTCCAAGTTCTATCTCTTCACAGGCCAACAATAAAACATATTCAAGCAAGCTAACTCTTAAACAAGTAACAAGCAAGAACAGTTCTTATAACTCTAGCATGCAAATTCTATCTCTTGTGGACAAGCATTCTAGTATTCCAGTCTAGCATACGATACAAGTGCAAGCAATCCTCTTTACTCTTGTTATTAGCATGGCAAGGTTCTATCTCGTTTCAGACAAGCATTTCTAGTTCTCTTATTAGGCAAGCAAGCAGATTCGTTTTAATGACAAGCTATGTGAGTTCTCTTATTAGCATACTGAGTCGGTTCTATCATTCTTCTTAAGCAACAAGCATTCAAAAACTCAGATTCATTATTAAGTCATGCAAGAATCAGAGAATGCAGTTCTGCCCACTCACTTAGATTAATCGGTCGGGAACTCTCCGAGAAGACTTCCGTTCGAGCAAGCAAGGCGATCCCACTTGTACATAGTGCCTACGCGAAGCGGGGCACTACATACTTACCCACCAACAAAGAGTTTCGTCCTCGAAACTCAAGGAGAAACTTACGAAACACAGAGCAGCGATAGTCCTCATCCCTCACATTCCTTAATCAAAACTCAGCAAATCCAGAAATCACAAATCACTTCTCAAGCAATGAAAACAAATCCAGAAAACTTTTTGTGCGCATCTTTGAGAATATCTATGGACTTATTGTATGGAACGTTTATTGCAACACAATCACAACTCAGAGTCGGAGGCAACGGAATGGGCAAAGAATCGAGTCACTCTGATACCATTATGTCACGCCCCAGTCCCGCGGGGCCGTTCGTCCTCGCTTTGGTCCCTACGGAACCGATCGTCCTCGCACGGGCGTGATGCCGTGCAAGCCTAAAGTGCGCTTGCACAAGGCCAAAGCTTTGATACAAGGGCAAGTAAGCTATTTGATACTGAAGCAGCGGCACACATATTGCAGAAAAGTGAAGAACAATGGCATATGAAAATAAGCTCTTTTATTGATAATCGAAATTGTTACAAGCGGCGCATGACCGAGGTTACAGATCGCTCAAGCACTCTTCTCCCGATTACAATAACATTGTTCCATACATTATGTTCCTTTATACAAAAGCAACTCAAAGCAGGCACAACTCGATGCGGCTCCAAGCATCGACTCCAGATTTCCGGCTCCTTGGGATGAGGCACGGCTATCGCTTCCTCGCACGAACAGGCACCTGAGAACAAGCAAACTATTGGTGGGTCAGCACTTTATGCAAGTACTGGTGAGATATAAACAACTGAGCAGAAGCTACACCCCCTGAAACCCACACTAAGTAAACTTGTGGCAAAACATTGCATTACTAGTGATCTTGCTAGTTTTACCTAAGTTGTTTTCATGCAGCTCGGAACTATAGTCAGATTACATCTTTTTGAAAACACAAGTTAGAAACCAGTTTTGCATATACGAATACTCAAGCATTCAAGCAACTCTAAGGGACAGTGTTCTCATCGTGTAGTGCGCAGCATGTATCGTGCATCACAATCTATCTCGTTTGGGACAAAGTTATCTAGCAGACTGATCATATCGAATCAAGACAAGCATATCAAGTAGACTATCATTCTATCAAGCGATTGAGGTAACACATCTATATGATTTCGGTCCCCGAGAAACTCAGGATTGGCAGCGGTAATCCAGCTAATCCAATGACTCACATACTGGTACTATTAGCAGCTGTGACTAAGGTTCAGCTCTGCACTAATAGCCATTGTCCAACCGATGCAAATGCAATGAAGCTCTATCAGATAAATCACGATGCATATTGAATGATCAAGCAGGCTATAGATAAACTTATTTTATTTCTCTTACCCACGGCCGAACGGTTATCCCTACAGCAGACACACAAGTTAGCAACAATTTGCATAACATAAAGTATACAGTTCTCTAGTTTCCTGTTCGTCCCTGCATCAAACAGTTAGGTATGCAAGAAGGCTAGCCTAGCATGCGCCCTAACTATATGATGGTCCCCTCATCGGGATTAGTAGTTGGGACGTACAAGCCCATCTCACTAATAGACGAGTCGCGGCTACCCAAGGATGTACAAGCCTTAGGTATCTAGATCTCTTCTCGGGCCGAACGATCCCCAGTGCCCCAGAAACCACTCGAGAGAAAATCCTTGTGCACAAGTTGTCCTGACCAAATACGAGAATGCAAGCTCCTACCGATACAAGATTATGCACTTAATCCAGAACAAGCAAACACATCTATCAAGTCCAGATAGCCGAAGCTCACTCTCTTATGCACATTGCCTAATAGCCATATCTCCTCCGTAAGGTTTTTAAGCCTCAGGGTGGGCTATTAGTCTAGATTCACAAGTTCACGCTATTCTCCAAGTTCCATCTCTTCACAGGCCAACAATAAAACATATTCAAGCAAGCTAACTCTTAAACAAGTAACAAGCAAGAACAGTTCTTATAACTCTAGCATGCAAATTCTATCTCTTGTGGACAAGCATTCTAGTATTCCAGTCTAGCATACGATACAAGTGCAAGCAATCCTCTTTACTCTTGTTATTAGCATGGCAAGGTTCTATCTCGTTTCAGACAAGCATTTCTAGTTCTCTTATTAGGCAAGCAAGCAGATTCGTTTTAATGACAAGCTATGTGAGTTCTCTTATTAGCATACTGAGTCGGTTCTATCATTCTTCTTAAGCAACAAGCATTCAAAAACTCAGATTCATTATTAAGTCGTGCAAGAATCAGAGAATGCAGTTCTGCCCACTCACTTAGATTAATCGGTCGGGAACTCTCCGAGAAGACTTCCGTTCGAGCAAGCAAGGCGATCCCACTTGTGCATAGTGCCTACGCGGAGCGGGGCACTACAAAACCCCCCCTCTCTGGCGACCTTCCTCCGGCTTCTCGACCCTCTCCTCGAACCCCCCCTCTCATCGACCCCCTCCGACTTCCCTCTCCTCGACCCCCCCTCTTTGCCCCCCTCCGTCTGCTTCCATCCCTCCTCGAACCCCCCATCTCTGGCCCCCCTCTCATCGACCCCCTCTCCGCCCCCTCCTTGACCCTCCTCTCCGGCCCACGCTCCGTCAGATCCCTCCTCCTCCGTCGAAGGTAAGCTCTAACCTAACCCTCATTCGTATTTTGGTTAATTATTAAGCATACAAGATTTAGGGTGCTGGACACGTAGACACGAGACACTGGACACGAGAACATAGACATGGATACATATGTCTATTTTCTTGGAGGATTCTTGTGCTGCTCTCCTTGGAAAGTATGTTTGTTGCTTCTCCCTATCAAACTACATCAATATAATATCTGTGGATGGAGATGGAACTTTTGGAGAAGTAAAGCTCTAGATTTGATATTGCGACAACGCAAGCCATTATGAAAAAGAGGATCAATGCTCACTCTAATAACGAATTCTTGATTAGGACTAGGACCTACTTAACCTTGTAAACAAAGATGCAAAAAAAAAACTCAGTTAATCAGGTGGTACAGTACGTATGGAGCTGTGTATTATATATACCAGTCACGTTCAAGTGAGTTGCACGTACATTTTTTTATGATATTGTTAAAAAATTAGATAAAATTTTAAATTAATTAAAATATTTTAAATGTGTTTAATGATATTTTAATTAGAATTTGTTATAGATATTTTTATAGAATTATGTATATGTATTTAGTTAGATAATACCATGTACTTAGTTTAAGTATAATTTAAATATTGAATATATTTTAGAATTTATTGTATGTCAAGTTAGTTAGAAGGATTTTGATTTTTGATTTTGATTTCCAACTACGAAACGTACGCGATTAGAAAGATTTTTTTTTCTATTATTTAGTAGAGGATATACATAAGAATTGGACGACTTATTTTTGAGTCATTTCCAAGCCGCATTATAATATTAGAGAATTTCTGAGAGAACATAGACATGGACACGAGACGAAAATATGTCAGTAGGATTTGATAAATATAAAATTTTACCATTTAGTTATATAGAATTTAAGTATGTAGTATGTATCTGAATAGAATTTATATTTAGATTATTTATGATTTCCTTGTTTATTTAAAGAATCTAATAGCTCCTTTATATTATTATTTTTCTTTTTTTTCTTTTAACACTTGTATATAATCCAATTGTTTGAATATATAGGGTACATGCATAAGCATTAACGTGAAAGATAGCAATGAGTCGATACTTAATTGACCGATCGTGGATGTACAATCGGTGACATGAGAGTAGGATTGGTTTGACAGATGATTCCAGGACGGACGTTGAGGAATTTCTCAAATACGCTAGTGGTCAACCTTATTTCATGGATGAGAGGCTCATCAAGTGCCCTTGGGTCAAATATCATAATATACCATTCAAAGAGGTCGATCTCATGAGGGATCATCTCTACAAGAAGGGTTTCGTACCGATTTATAGCACAAACACATGTATAAAAAAAATACAGACAAATTGACACGAGTATTAGGACACAAAAATGGTAATATGTATTGTATGTGTCTATAATTAACTTAGAACAAGATTGACAAATTGAATATTACATATATACTTATTTTGATTTATATGTGTATCCTTAGACGTACGTAATTATTAATACATAGGCTTGAGCATATCCCGTCATGCCCCGATCTCCCGTAGGCTAATCGGTCATCCCCGCTAGGCGAGAATCACCGCGCCAGCGCTCCCGCGGGACGATCGCTTTGGCCCATCTGGGCGTGATGCCGCACGAGCGTGAGTCCCGCCCGTGTAAGGCCGTAGTTCATTGGCTGGCGGAAATAAGTCTAAGCCACAGAGTCGCACAGACTGTCCGAGTGTAGTGGAATTATAAATGCGTAGGCAATTATAAACGCGTAGGCAATTTGGTAACAAGTTCACTGAGTCGGCAATAACGGAAGCATTGAATAACACAAGTTGAAGTAAAACAAACTCTTTATTAATATTGTACAATATTACAGGCGACGTATAGCCGAGATTATAAGTCGCTCAAGCCTCTCTCCCGCTCTGAAATAGTAAAGGCGTGCCAAGTGGCTACATTTGTGGAATAATACAGGCGATGTTCCAATATTATGTCTTGTATATGTGATTCAGTTCCGGACACAGCGCTCCAAGGCTCTAGAGTAAACTCCACGCCTTAGCACGCACGAAGGAGGCATCCGCACCGAACGAGGTTGTCCCGCACCCTGCAAACAACCTGGTGGATTATCAGTACACGAATGCACTGGTGGGGATGTTACTCACCCGCTCGACAAATCCAAACACGTAACATAGGTTCCGTGCACCAACTATTTTGTTGTCTTTCTAGTTGTGCCTTAGGATCAGTTTTATGGCATATATGAAAAGCCTAACTCGTATGGCAGTGCGCCGTACGATATAGGAGGAAACATGGCGAGACTTATCAACTTACCAATTATCCTTCCATGTCTAAGTATAAACCAAGTTAATTCAAGCACTAGCATTTATAAACATTCAGGGGCAATAGCATATGCAACACGAGTATGCTACGAGCGAGTTCTAAAATAGGTGCACGAGTTCTTCTTTTAAGCTATAGAACACATGTATACTTGTTACTCAGATTCAGGAATGATTCACAAATTCATTGTTCTTTTATCAGGATACTTGGATTCAGATTCATAGATGCAATACAATAACTCGTACGCGGATTGCCGCTAAGCGAGTATGATCATGTATGCACAGGAGTCGCTGGCGTAGCCATTATGGACATAGTCGCAATAAGACGGTGGTCCTGATGCCCCGGCAACCCGACCGAACTTATCCGTGCTAGGAACAAACTAGCGCGACTACCGGATCTTCACCCTAGGCCGGATCAGTCCCGGTGCCCCGGCGCCCCGTCCGAGGAGATCAAGCTTGTGCATAAGCGTCCGCGACTGAATGAATGAGTTCTTGTTGTTCTTTCATTAATCTGATTAAATGGCAATGGTTGTAGGTGCATGCCACGATTCTCGCTATAAGCCATCCCAGGTCGTTCCTGACTCAGTGGTTCATTTATTCTAAATTTCACACAAGCAGACATGATAATCCTTGATTCATTGTTCAGATGTAACTTGACATAATGCTTTCCCCTGGTTCAGGAATTTTCTTGGCGACCTAACGGTCCCGAATACTTTCAATGTTCATACTTACACGGAACGACTATTAGATAGTCTTTCGGTGGTTTAGATGAAATAAGGCAAGATAGCATTCACTAGATGTTGGCATGCAATTATATGACAAACACTGAATCGAGGCAATATATAAGCAGGCAAGCATGCATTTGTATAACATAAGCATTCACATTAGCTCGGGCCCGAAGGTAAGCCGAGTAGTAAAACCGTAAGGGGACTTCCCGAGCGACATTATCTAGAGTCGTGCAGTGTAAACAGGTGAACAGTGTACTAAGAATGGCATATACGTAATGTTCTATCGAGGCATAGCAGGGTCCAGTTGCACAAGGCAAAGGTAGCATGCGAGGGTCTGAATATAAGCAATGTTTCATTTCCATATTCTAACATAAGCAGTACTAGTTGGGATTATTCCCTTAGCTAGGTGGGTTGTATTCTTATGAGCATGCAGGGGGTGATTCACTTAGCGACTAGCATATATCGTTCCATATTTTAAGTGTGCTGGCTAAGCAAAAATAAGTTCACCGTTGCCACCCCACCTTAGCGATGATTCATCTCGGTTGAGCGATATTCCGAGCTAGCCTCTGAAAGCCTAAGACGAACTCCTGAAGAGCCAAGTCTGGATATCCTTTGCCTCAAACGAGTATTCTCGTCTGAGCAAAGCGGGTCGAGACATTGCACTTTTGCCGTTTAAATTGGCAGTCCGCTTGAGCGGAACGGGGTGTTACATATACTAGAATATCAGAAATAGAATATGTGACGTTCAAAAATCCGTATCGGTATTGATTTATTCATCGGCCCTAAAATCGATACGGTTATCACTAATTTAACCTATAATGAATTATTAATATTTTAGAGTATTGGTCTTTGTATCGAAATCGGTATCGGACCATTACTATGAGTATTAATTATCACTTCAGGGTACTAATATGAATAGTAATTAGTAGTTCCAACCTTACTATGTTATGGCATGGATAGGCCATATTCGGATGAGTGTCGAGGAATTATGGTTTTGGATACTTGTAAAACACAGAGAAATGCTCAAATATGGTCTTTCCAATAGCTCCTTTAGTTCTTTATGAGACTTCTTCATTAAGTATTCTAACTAACTAATCCTTTAGGAAATATTCTAAATCATCTTGTATCTAATCCATAGTGTTTGAATATATGGTACATGCAGAATTAATGAGTCGATACTTAGTTGACCGATTGTGGATGTACAATCGACGACATGAGAGTATGATATGTTTGACAGATGATTTCATGGAGGGCGTTGAGAAAATTTTCAAATACGCCAGTAGTCAACCTTATTTCATGGATGGGAGGCTCATTAAGTGCCCTTGTGTCAAATGTCATAATATACCATTCAAATTAAGAGGTAGATCTCGTGAGGGAGCATCTCTAAAAGAAGGGTTTCGTACCGAACTACAAGGAGTGGACGGCTCAAGGAGAATCTTTGTTTTCGCAATATCATCATTTCTCCTTCAATACAGAGGTAGAAGAGTCCACTATCGGAGATAACTTTGAATATCGACCGTGAAACCTGGTGCGAGAGTTGGTATTTGATGCGTCAGATCCAAGTTTTGATCCGGAGGATCATAATCCTGATGCAAAAAAATTCTATGATATGTTCAATAATGTCGATACTCTGTTATACCCGGGTTATGATTCTCTTTCTATCCTGTCGGTGGTGATGCGACTGTTAAACCTAAAGTTTGATTTTAACTTGTCGCATGAATGCTATGACCGAATAATTCAGTTTGTTAGAGAGTTGTTGCCAAAAGGATCGAAGGAGTTGCCTGATAACTTCTACAAGTCGAAGATGATGATACAGAAACTCGAATTAGGCTACGAAAATATATATTATTGTCGAAATGGTTGCATGTTGTACTACACGGAGAACAATGATAAAGATAAATGTATTTTCTATCATGCGGACAGGTACGAGTCAATTCGGGACAAAGAAAAGTCAACTGTCCGAGTAAGGTTGCGTCCCTATTTGTAATAATATATAATTTTTTTGATTACAATGATACAAAATATTTTTGTAATTTGCAGAGGTTGTACTGGTGGTCGGATCATAGAGATAGTGATATCCAGAACTGCTATAAGACCGTCTCTAGCAAGAGGTTGAGAGATATGATCAATGACCAGAAGGCGTTGGCATTACTTGGACCGGATCATCGCAAGGAGTGGCTGAAGGCGGAGTACTGGGAGCAGATGATTACAATAAATTGGCAAGTAGATTACTTTCTTACGAGAAAGGTAGATAGAGTGACATGTAAATATGCTAAAGTTATATCATGAGAGAGATTAAATACATAGCATATTTGATGGTATTATATACTACTATCAGAAAATGGAAGAAAAATATTAATAGGATACACAAGATATTTAAATTTGAATAGTTAAAAGGGAGAAATTTCTTCTTTTAAAGAAAAAATTAAGGATAGAGGAAGGAAGATGGTATCTTGCTTGATATGTTGAATTGTATCTAGACACGAATGAAATTTTTGGAATTTCTAAAGGCAACAAGTGGACTTCGAAAAAGAGAGAGCTAGTGGTGGACTATGAAAGTCTAAGAGGTAATTAGGGCATAAAAGGATCTTCTATGATGATTCAAAGATACTTATAAGTTTGCTAAGAGTAGAAAAATAAGTAGTAGAGTCATAGTTAATATTAAATGTATCAAAAGTGAAAGACCAAAACTGTTAGTAAAAGATAATAATATATACTAAAGAGAGGTGGATGATTTATATATAATTTATTTTAAGAAGGACAATGTAGAAACTTGATGCAAATGAGTTAGTTAAAGATTAGCCATATTTTATTATCAGAAGTTTGGACCTTTGAAGCTAATGAAGATTCAAAGAAAATAAATGTGATAAACATGTAGGTTATGATAATATTCCTACTGGAGTCTGAAAATGTTTATGAGAGAAATGTTTGATATGGTTAACTAATTTGTTCAATCAAATTAATGGTAGGAAAATACTTCACAATAGAGAGTTTGTATTCTGATACTTACATATAAAAACAAGGGAGATATGAATAGTTGTACTAACTATCAAGGAATCAAGCTTATGAGTCATGAAACTCCGAGAGAGTACTTGAACAAAACTAAGAAATGAAACAAGAAATTGGGAAGGACAATATCTTTTATGGTTGGGAGGTATACTACGAAAGCTATTTACTTAGCAAATAATAAAAAAATCGAGAGAGAAAAAGGGAACTATATATATATATTTATAATGTGATGGTTTTTGAATAAGAAGCAAGTCTATATATATATATATATATATATATATATATATATATATATATATATATATAGCAGTTATAGTGAGATTATAAATAATATACATGGTAGAGTTACGAGTACCATATGGAACATTAGAGGAAATACCACAATTTCTGATCACCTCTCAAAGATCAACTTTATATCCTTGCCCGTTTTTGGAAGTTAACAGTAGTTGAATTTAGTTAGTATGAATATTCAGGATGACATTCCATTATGTATGTCGTTTCGTAATGATATTATGAGACTAAAGGGTTAGATTTTAAAATAGAATTGTGGAAAGAAACTTTGGAGTCCTAAGTGTTCCCAGTGTTAACAGTGATCCACATCAATTTGAACACCTCATATATCTTCTTTCTGTTGCATGATATTTTTCTAGAATGCCAACTAATATCACCTAATTCAGACCCAATGAACGCAATCATGAATCATCCTGTGGTCCATATCATGTATTCATTATTTCGTCGATTAGGTTGTTGAGATGTCATGATCAAGTCACATATTCGTCTAGACATGCCAGTTAAATTTCCAAGCCAAGAGTCTTAGCTGCCTGAATTGTTTCATATGACAGTCATAATTAGATGCCTTTGGTAGAAGATATAAAATGCCGGATCCGTTACTATTTGGAAAGTTATAGGAATATTTCAACTATATGGCATTGTTTCATTAACAATCAGTTGGATTAGTTGGAATTCCGAAATAATGCAGTCATAGTCCATTAGTTAGTATACAAGTGAAGACAATTATACTTTTATATATATATTCCTGACCTTAAGCTAAATTGTCCATGGAAGGTCACAACTAGCTTCCTAAATTTGTTACATGTGACATATTTGTTGGATTGTAGCTCTTAGGGTTCTTCTCTATACAAGACACAAGGAAGAGAAGATCCAATCGATAAGTCATCAACTTCGGTTAAGAAAATTGCTATAGGTTGGTGAGTGATTTCATTTGTAATCTTTGTTGTGCCTTCTTGAGTGTGGTGAGGGGGTTGAACCTATTAGGACAAATGGTTTCAACATTAGTTTTTTTGCAATATTGTAATTTCATCTAAATTATAAAGGTTGAGATTTGTCCAGTTGACGTAGTCACCGCCATATACTTGTCTTCATCTGTGCTTGGTGTTCGTAGATTGGTTGCTTATCTCAGGTGGGTTGGTAAACGCTTCCGCGACGCGCCCAACACGTGGTATCAGAGCCAGGTTCTTCTTGAGAGGGAAGGTGCAACTATGTCTACGGAGCAGATGAATACTCGTATGATCACCCTCACGGGGAAAACTGAGCGATTTGGAATCCAATAATGGAGGATCTATTCTGGTGCAAGGACTTGCATGGTCCGTTGGAGGACGACAACACAAATCCATCGGACAAAACTGCTGAAGATTGGAAATGACTGGATTGGAAGGTTTTTGGATTCATCCGCCAATGGCTAGACGACTCGGTATTTCACCACGTGTCCATGGAGAGTTCAGCAAAAGCATTGTGTTGCGGGAGAAGCTGCATTCATTGTACGAAAGAAATATGGATGGCAACAAGACGTTTCTGATTCGCCAACTCGTTAATTTAAAGTAGACGGAGGGTGAACCGGTGGCATAACATCTAAACGAGGTTCATGGCATTATCAATCAACTATTTGCGATGAAGATGGTGTTTGAGGATGAGCTTCAAGCCCTTCTGCTTTTGAGTTCTCTGTCAAAAAGTTTGGAGACGTTGGTGGTGTCGGTGAGCGACTCCACTCCGGATGGTGTTGTCGCGATGGAGGTAGTCAAAAGCATCTTGTTGAACGAAGAGGTATGGTTTAAGCAAATAGAATTATCGCAGAAGTCCACTCTGGTAGCTTCCTACGGGAAGGGAAGACCCAAGTCACAGGCGATGACCTTGGGGATTTCAAAGGATATTTCTACTGTGGACCGCAAGGAGGGTTGCTATCACTGTGGAAAAATGGGTCATATCAAGAGGAACTGCAAGAAGCTCAAAGCTGAGAAGGCCAAAGGCAAGGACGATCAGAATGATCTCACGGCTATGGGAGATCTCATCATCGCAGCAACCGACGCAGAGGAACCTTGTGGCATATGTCATGATGGAGATTGTGTCATGGACACGGAGACGTCGTATAACGCCACTAGTATACCAAGGTATTGACCTAGAATGACTTGATAAACCCCTCTGGTGCAGCTTCTCCCCTAGCACGGCTCCTCCCCTCCGACGTTCATTTACTTGAGTTTGAAATCTTTGGCTCTACTTTCCGCTTTAGTACCGAAAGCCATGAGACATAAGTCTTCTCTTCTCTTTCATATTTTAGCCTCATGGCTTTTAGCACCAGAGCGTAAGGTAGAGCCAAAGGTCTCATAGATTCTAGGTTTATTTACCTATTTCTTATTAGGTTTCATGCATCATAACTCGAATACTAACGATATGACCTAAATACTCACTTGATAAATATTTGGATAATATAATTGAATGATGTCTATTCATCTTTGCAGAAGTATCTATAAATGGATCTGAATTAATACATGCGTCATCATTCATAGATGTACAACCGTTATCCTGATGACATATGCGGTGTGCGGGATGACACTACTAGAAAAAGCGGGATTAGCGACGTATTTTAGCGACTCCTAGTAAAAACATCGCTAAATTAGCGACTCCGTAAAAATCGTCGCTAGACGTCGCTAAATGGCGATATTTAGCGACGTTTAGCGACTTTTATTAAGATTTTAAAAGATTAGTCGCTATAAGTTCAATTAAGGTCGCTAAACGTCGCTAATATATCTGATGTAGCGACGTTTAGCGTCGTAATTAGCGACGTATCTATCAAAAATATTTAACAACGTATTTAGCGACGTCTTTGACGTCGCTAATTTTTATTTTAACGACGTTGTTATTTGACGTCGCTAAATGTCGCTAAATTTTGGTTAATTAGGGCTCAGTTTTCTTTTCCCCATCTGTCGAAAATTTCAAAACTTTTCGATTTCCCCCGCCCCCCCTCTCCGGCGACCGGCTCTCCACGGCTGCGGCTACTCCGACATCCCCGTCCTCCTCCTCTTGTTCTAGGGAATCTCTCTCTCTCTCTCTCTCTCATGTGACACTGACACAAGACACACTTGACAGACACGACACACGCACACAGACATGACACACACACACAGACACTGACAGACACACACGATACACACACACACAAACGCAGACACACACACACGACACACACATACAGACGCAGACACACACACAGACGCAGATTAGGGTTAGGTGTTCTGACCTGTAGTAATCCATACTCTTTGAGGTAAGTGGTTAGGTTTAGGGTTAGGGTTAGGGTTAGGTTTTTTGACCTGGGATTAGGGTTAGGGTTAGGTTTAGGGTTTTTGATCAGGGGTTAGGTTTAGGATTTTTGATCAGGGGTTAGGTTTAAGGTTTTTGATCAGGGGTTAGGGTTAGGTTTAGGGTTAGGGTTAGATTTTTTGACCTGGGGTTAGGGTTAGGGTTAGGGTTAGGTTTAGGGTTTTTGATCAGGATTGATTCCTATACATTCATAAACCAAACATTATCTATTTTTACTGTTCAATATCAATTTCTTAATACTTCCCTATGTTAATTTTTAAGTATTAGAAATTGCAACACATGCTAGAAATTATTGTTTAGGTTGATTGAACGATCAACATCTTTAAAATATGTTTAGTTGTCATATTCACTTATATGTAGCATATGTATATTAGTTAATTTTACTATTTAGTGGTTAGGTGTTATTGTTAGAACTGTATGTTTCTAACTTTTACATCTTATTGGTTTGAAATGATTAGTATATAAGGCTCATAATATTTACTAAGGCATACTAGCTGAGCTAAGAAGAAAGGTCTTTGACCCAAGTGATTTAGAAACTCATCGCTTATCTTTAAGGTGATTTAGAAACTCATCGCTTAAGTATTCACTATTTTGATCTAATTCAAATACTCTTGCTGATTTATTTCTCTACTCTATATCGATTGTCCTATGAACTAGTGGCTCTTTCTCCTTTTTTTTAATGAAAAAGAAGTTCGAGTATTTTACCTATGATAAAAAATTCACTAGTAGGATATAACAGAAATGAAAAATAATATTTTCATCCTGCTTGTTAATCTTATCTTCACAAATACATTCTAGCCTAAGGTGCCACATGTATTCGGGATTAATATTATCTTTAGAATCTCTTAAACATGATTGATTAATGTTAAATACATTATTTTACAATACAAACATACAGATGATTTATTAATGTCCATAATCACCTTTCTCAAAACTGAAAGGGATAAATATTCATCATCATTCGTATTATCATCTCCATCATCAACACTACCAATAAATTTGTATCTGTTTTTTGACTAGATACATCTTATAGTATTTTTATTGTTAGGACAAAATGTTGAGCAATAGATATTATGGTATCATTATTATACTGCAACAAACAGCTAATTCTTTGAGTCATCTAATTCTTCCATTCCGTATTATTAATGATATGTCTTAAGTAATATCTGTTATCAATTATATTCTTTGTTTTTATCTATCTTACCAGATGGCACCCAAGAGAGCGACACCTCCTACTGTTAAGGAGAAAGTGATGCCTCCTACTGTTAAGGAGGAAGAGATACCACCTGCTGTATCTCAGACGAGGAGTTCCAGTCACCCAGCACCTATCGCGGCTGTATCTCAGACGGGGAGTTCCAGTCACCCAACACCCATAGCGGAGCTTGATAACATAAACGCTGTTTATGCGCAGTATTTGAGGGACTGGTATCTGCCCCGTTTTGGATATCCTCGAGATTGATACTGTGATGTTTCATATACTTATATATTATATATTTTGTGTTACTGTGATACTCTGATACTTATATATTATGTATTTTGTGACGCTGTTTATGCCCATTTTGTGTGACTGTGATACTGTGATACTTTTATGACTGTGATACTTTTATTGTCTGTCTATAATATTTGTGTGTATTAATTGTATGACTATGATACTTTTATTCATATTAAATATTGTTAATCCGGTGTTGAGTGTTCCACCGAAGGGGTCGACGAACCCATAGAATTCAACGGAGGGTTGCTCCGGGTCTATTTTTAATTAGAAATTTATAAATTGCAGGAATAATAGTTTGGAACAATTCAGTTTTTTTGGTGTAAAATTAGCGACGTATTTAGCGACATTTAGCGACGTTTTTATAAGTCGCTAAACAAGTCGCTACTTAGCGACGTGTCATTAGCCGTCGCTAAAGACGTCGCTAAACGTCGCTAAATATGTCGCTGTACGTCGCAAATTGCTGACATGACAGTACTGCCAGGTCATTAAAGATGTCGCTATATAAGTCGCTAATTAGCGACGTTTAGCGACATTTAATTACGTCGCTAATTAGTGACTCAGAGTCGCTAAACGTCGCTAAGTTAACGACACGTCTAAGTCGCTAAAAAATATCGGTATAGCGACATTTAGTGACATTTTTCCTTTCAACGACATAATTATTACTGATTTCTGTAAAACGTCGCTAATTACGTCGCTAAACGTGATTAGCGACATTTTTTTGTCATTTAGCGACATTTTTGGTCGTCACTAATTTGACTTTTTCTGGTAGTGTAAATACATAGAGGGAGTAGAGCAGTTCCTGCAGTTCGCCAAGGTGTTCCCTAAGTACATGGATGACACAAAAATTAAGTGTCCGTATGTAAAATATTATAACTTGAAATATCATCAAGAAGTGGATGTGATATATCATTTGTACTCGAGGGGTTTCACTCCGAATTACTATCAGTTAACCTCTCACGGAGAGCTTGTGCCTTTAGCATCAGAGCGGAAGCCTTATATGGAGCCATATATGAATGTCCACGAGCATGCTAATTTTGACGACAGGTATGTGAACATAATTTTTGACTCTACGGGGCCTACTTTCGATCCGGACAATCATGAAGTAGCTGAGGAGGCTCCGAATGCCGATGCTGCAAAGTTTATAGAGTTGTTGGAGAATGCAAGGACTCCATTGTATTCTGGTTGTAAGGATCATTCATCGTTAGAGGTAGTCACCAGGCTGTTAAGCATAAATTCTGATTTCAACATGTCGCAAGAATGCTACAACCGACTGATCGAATTGATTATAGAGATCTTGCCGGAGGGTGCCAAGTTACCTACAGACTTCTACCGTTCTAAGAGAATGGTTAGATCGCTATGGATGGGATATAAAAAAATTGATTCATGTCACAACGGGTGCATGTTGTACTATAAAGAAGACAAAGATGAAGCAGTGTGCAGATTCTGTGGTGCTGATCGCTACAAGGCAACTGGTACTGGAAAGACTCCCAGTGCAAGAAAGTCGACCGATTCAATGCACTACCTCCCTTTGACGCCGCGACTGTAGAGGTTATTTATGGTGAAGGAGATTGCCGAAAACATGAGTTGGCACAGGCGGGAACAGATCGAAGAAGTGTTGGATCATCCATCCGATGAAGAAGCATGGAAGCACTTTTATCGAGAGTATCCCAATTTTTCTTTTGATCTGCGTAATGTCAGATTGGGGCTCTCCTCCGACGGTTTTACCCTATTTGGAATTTCGGGATCCCAGTATTCGTGTTGGCATGTGATTGTCACCCCGTACAACTTACCGTCTTGAATGTGCATGAAGACTCCGTATATGTTTCTGACCGTTATCATTCCGGGTCCGAACAATCCCGAGAGAAATATTGATGTGTACTTACAGCTATTGATAGATAAGTTAAATCAGCAACGGAAAGTAGGCGCCAAAACGTATGATGTTTCCAGAAAACAAAATTTTCAGATGAGGGCAGCACTTATGTGGACCATCAATGACTTTTCGGCCTATGGAATGTTATCTGGATGGAGAACTCATGGTCGTCTCTCATGTCCGTATTGCATGGATCGTACTAAGGCTTTCTATTTAAAACACAAAGGAAAGCCGTGCTTCTTTGATTGTCATCGACAGTTCCTGTCGAAAGATCATCCATTCTACTAAGTTGGGTACGTGTCAAATCTGAGAAGATGCGTCGACCCGAAGGAGAATAAATTGACGGGTATAAAAAGCCACGATTGTCACGTATTTATGGATGGCTTAATTCCGGTTGTATTTCGGGAATTCTTACCGCAGGTAGTTTGGGATCCATTGACAGAGCTTAGCATATTCTTCAGAGATCTTTGTTCTACTAAGTTGCTCATTGATCGTCTAGAAAAGCAGGAGAAGGACATTGCGGTAACACTTTGCAAGCTTGAGATAGTGTTTTCTCCTGGATTCTTCGACTCCATGGAGCATTTGCCGATTCATCTTTCCTATGAGGCACGCGTTGGTGGACCTGTCGGTTATCGATGGATGTATCCATTCGAGCGATATTTGAACCTGTCACTACCCTATTTTCAGAGCAGAGTTTTTTTATATTTTAATTTGGTTAATTGTGTATTTATCATAAATATTTGTATTAATATTTAATTATTAGTTGTATTATTTTTTATTAGTTATTTTAGTGTTTTGGCTAGCCTGGACCCATGTCAGACCCTAATGGACCCATGCTAGACACAACCAACACCCTTGTCAGACTTATTTATTGACTTAGAATAGTTATTTATATTTTTATAAGTTAGTTGGAGCGATTAGGAGTTAATTTGAGTGCTTTTGGAACCCCAAACCCAAATCCCAATTAGCATGACTAATTAGGAGGGTGTTTTAGTCATTTTGCATTAAGGAAACAATTTTTACATGTTATAGCCGGCCCCCTAACCCCTTTCCCAGATCTGGACAGCAGCCCCCTCCTCTTCACTTCTTCTTCTTCTCCATTCTCCATTTTCTTCTTCTTCCTTCTTCCAACAAGCTTCAAGTAAGTCATTTCTTCTCTTTCTTCTTCTATTCTTCATGGATGTGAACCCTAACCCTATACTTTTCTCTAACCTAGGTGTGTAGAGCCTAGACTTAGTGTGGAGGCTTAGCTTGGAGGCTTGGAAGCTTGATGGAGGTGATTTCAAGAGTTTTGGAGACTTTGGCCTTGGAATTCCAACTCCTAAGAGGTAAACCCTAACTTTTCTCTTAGTAGTTGCTCTTATATAGTGTAATTAGTATTTAGAACCTTCCTAAATCTTAGGACTACCCTTGGGAGAAAGTTGGAGCTTGTTTGGAGACTTTGATATTAGGTTTTGTGTCAATTTTGGGTAAAATCCGAGATTGGCCCAATTTTTGGTGTTGCCCTAGGTTAGACGGACCTAGGTAGACGTGCTTGGATGTCTTGAGGATAAGTACGTGTCTTCATTCGAACACGTGAAGTCGTGTCGCGGAGAAATTGCCGTTTCGGGCGATTTGGGGGTTTTCGTCGTCGTAGGTTCTATGTGCGTGCGCGTTTTTGCCATGGACCTATAATCGATGAGTTAGCATTTTTTTATAATCTAGACATCGATTAGAACCCGTGGGTAAATTTTGGGCCGATTTCGAGTAGGTTTGGTGTGCGTTTCACGAGGTTTCACGAACCGCACTCCACGTGTTCGTCGAAGTAACCGAATGACCATTTCGACTTGGTTTCTAGGTTTTGGGCTTGTTCGCAGATTGGTTTAGCCTCGGAGAGTGTGTATTAGAGTTTTTGAGTATATATTTATATATATATATATGTGTTTTTGGGTGTAGGGGTGAGTGTGGTTGAGTGTGTGTGTTGGTATTTGTGTATGTGTAGGTGTGTGTAGTTATATATATGTGTGTGTGTGTGTGTGTGTGTGTGTGTGTGTGTGTGTGTGTGTGTCTATATATATATATGTGTGTGTTTCTATATATATATATATATGTGTGTATATATATATATATATATATATATATATATATATATATATATATATATATGTGTGTGTGTGTGTGTGTGTGTGTGTGTGTGTTTATGTGTGTGTAGTTGTGTGAGTGTTTGTGAGAGTGTATGAGTGTGAGTGTGTGTGTGTGTGTGTGTGTGTGTATATATATATATATATATATATATATATATATATATATATATATATATATATATATATATATATATGTGTGTGTGTGTGTGTGTGTGTGTGTGTGTGTGTGTGTGTATATGTAGGAGTGTGTGTATATATATATATATATATATATATATATATATATATATATATATATATATATATATGTGTGTTTGTATATATATGTATGAGTGTGTGTGTGTATATATATATATATATATATATATATATATATATATATATATATATATATATATATATATATATATGTGTGTGTGTGTGTGTGTGTGTGTGTGTGTGTTTTGTATATATATGTATGAGTATGTATATATATATATATATATATATATATATATATATATATATGTGTGTGTGTGTGTGTGTGTGTGTGTGTGTGTGTGTGTATATATATATATATATATATATATATATATATATATATATATATGGTTGTATATATATGTATGAGTGTGTGTATATATATATATATGTGTGTGTGTGTGTGTGTTTGTATAGATATATGCGTGTGCGTGTGTATATATATATGTGTGTGTTTGTATATATGTAAGTGTGTGTGCGTGTATAGGTTTCTGTGTGTGTGTATAGATGTGTCTGTGTGTGTGTGTCAGTGTGTGTCGAGGTGTGAGAGGGAGAGAGATTGAGGAGAGTGGGCGAGAGGGCAAGCCGCAGCAGCAGCTAGCGCAGCGCCGTGGCAGCAGCAGCTGCAGGCGCAGCAGCGCGTCGCGGCAGCAGCGAGCAGCAGTTGCCAGCAGCAGCAACAGTGCGCGGTTTCGCAGCGCGCGCGCGCTCGAATCAGTTTTTCCCCTCCCCCCTTCTTTTATATAGATATATGTATATATGTATAGATTTATATATATATATAGAGATATATGAGATATATGTATATATATAGATAGATACATAGATAGATATAGAGATAGATAGATACTAGTATATATAGTTATATATATATATATATATATATATATATATATATATATATATATATATATATATATATATATATGTGGTTGTATATATATGTATGAGTGTGTGTATATATATATATGTGTGTGTTTGTATAGATATATGCGTGTGCGTGTGTATATATATATATGTGTGTGTTTGTATATATGTAAGTGTGTGTGCGTGTATAGGTTTCTGTGTGTGTGTATAGATGTGTGTGTGTGTGTGTGTGTCAGTGTGTGTCGAGGTGTGAGAGGGAGAGAGATTGAGGAGAGTGAGCGAGAGGGCGAGCCGCAGCAGCAGCTAGCGCAGCGCCGCGGCAGCAGCAGCTGCAGGCGCAGCAGCGCGTCGCGGCAGCAGCGAGCAGCAGCTGCAGCGGCAGCAGCAGTTGCCAGCAGCAGCAACAGTGCACGGTTTTGCAGCGCGCGCGCGCTCGAATCAGTTTTCCCCTCCCCCCTTCTTTTATATATATATATATATATATATATATATATATATATATATATATATATATATATATATATATATATATATAGATAGATAGAGATATATGTATATATATAGATAGATACATAGATAGATATAGAGATATATAGATACTAGTATATATAGTTAGAGATATATATTAGTATATATGTATATGTGTATGTGTATGTGAATATATATATATATATATATATATATATATATATAAATATATATATATATATAATTGCCTAGATATATAGCTAGGTGTATATATTTGTATAGATAGTTAGCTATATGGTTAGTGTTAGAGAGGGGAGATAGTTGGGTATCTCAATACCTTGAGATATCAAGGTATTGAGGGTAGTAAGGTAAGGTGAGGTAAGGTATTGAGGTAGCCTATATACTAAGTTTTATATATATATATATATATAGCTTGATAGTTAGAGGGTAAGGTATCCGGGTAAGGTATCTCAATACATTGAGATACCAAGGTATTGAGATAAGTTGGGTATCGAGAATGAGGTAATTGCCTATACACTAGGTTATATATATATATATATATATATATATATATATATATATATATATATATATATATATATATATATATATAGTTAGATATATGTTATATATACAGTAGTATATAGTAGTGTATATATATAGATAGATAGTTAGTTAGCTAGTGTTAGTGAGAGGATTTTGTGAGTATCTCAATACCTTGAGATACTCAAGGTATTGAGCGTCGGGGCAATGTATTGAGTTTTAGCCTAGGTTTGAGGTTAGACTTGATTTTATATATATATATATATATATATATATATATATATATATATATATATATATATATATGTGTGTGTGTGTGTGTGTGTGTGTGTGTGTGTGTGTGCTAGTATATATTTTAGAGGGTATAGACAGGGCGTATAACGTAGGTTGAGGTATCGGATACCGAGGGTATCCCAGTATCTCAAGGAGGCGAGTTTGAGGGTTTATTAGCTTAATGACCTAGTTTTGACCTAAAATTTTAGGGACACCCTAGTTTGACCTAGAGTTGACCGACGTTGACCCGGTTGACCGCCAAAGTCAACTTTTGACCTAGTTTTGACCAAGGGTTGACTTTTTGGACCAGATTTTACCGGTTTGATCCGTTTGACCTAGAACGAGCCTAGAAGCTTGTTTTTAGTTATTTTATATCTTTTTAACTCTTTAGAACCA
This sequence comes from Iris macrosiphon, assembly GCA_036927795.1. Classification (NCBI taxonomy): domain Eukaryota; kingdom Viridiplantae; phylum Streptophyta; class Magnoliopsida; order Asparagales; family Iridaceae; genus Iris; species Iris macrosiphon. The sequence continues at coordinate 178,276,379 of JAYESA010000001.1, forward strand.
TGTTTAACCTTGCTTTTCGCAATAGGTCCTTGCGACACCAGTTCGGATCGCTAGTTGCTCAGGACGTCAGGTGAGTACATTCTCTGATAGTTTTCATTATCTGATGATTATTATGATTCAGCTTCTAATATAGTATTCTCTGATTTTTCTGGCATGACACGGACTAGTATTTCTGGATTCATTTACTTGCGACACGTATATTTCATGTTTCTGGCCTCTATTCTGGAATCACCTACTGCTATCACTACAGGCATCACTCATGTTTCTGGCTGAATTTATACTTGATTTGCGTGTCGGGTCTTGGATTCACTTGTACTAGTCGGGGCGGAGAAATACTCGAGTAGACATGTAAACATTCCCAACTGGAATCACCCCCTCTGGTCTAATCTGGAATGATAGCAGCCGCGCACCCAGTGCGCGGTGAGCCATACTTATCCCTAGCCGTTTACATGTCGAAACAGGTATTTCAAAGACACGAGTTCATTCTTTCTAGTCTGGACTCTCTTGCATTTCTTGCTGGTCTCACTTATAGTTTCTGGACTTGACTCATTGCATGTACTCTTGCTGGACTCACTTTACGACATTGTGCACATACTTGATCTTAGTTTAGATTTTTTGTATCTTGCAGTCATTACTATAATGCTTCTGATATTCATGCATCTTTACCTTTATGCACCAGTGATATGTATATATATCTTGTTCATACTTTTTTTTTCACCTTGCTATTTGCTACAACTATTTTATAGTTTTTATCATTTAACTGGAACTGCTGTTAGAGGTGTACTTGCTCCAGTCCTGACTGGACATATTTTTTTCCAGAGGATCAGGAAGATTGGTGTCCAACATTTTATAGACCTCAGTCTGTCGATGGTGCAGACAGGGACCCCCTAGTTTAGGAGTGATTTCCGGGTTGGTAGCCGGGATCACTAGGACCTCAGTTGTTATTTTTATTAGCTCTTGGTACCGGATTTGTCCCCGATATTGGATTGAGACTTTGTATTATATTTGATTCTGGATATTGTTGTATTATTATTATTGATGTTGTGGTTATTTTAGTAGCAGTTGTTTAGACTTTGGAGTTGTTAGATTTCTGTGTTATCTTATCGTGCTTAGATTCGTGATTGAGTACTTGTGTTATCATTATGATATTGCTTCTCCGTTTGGAGTTGAGATCTTGACATGTATATATATTGATTGCGTGAGATTGTTAGCTAGATAGTAGACCTAGACAGCGTTCTACCGCCGATACTACGGCGTAGGCTGGATGTACCCACGACTCATGCCCGATTTTTCGGGTGCCGGTCATGACAGAACCACCGAAAAAGGAAGGTAAAAAATAAGGCATGGTTGGAGGGTTCTATTTGTGAAGCTTGTGTTCTCGAGGAGATTACAAACTTTTGTTCAATGTATTTCAAGTCTCATGTTGCTACTAATAGAACAGGAGCTCCCAGAAATGATGACGGGTATTAGGAATCTAATGAGGCAATACTGAAAGTATTCAATACTTTCGGAAAGCCCTCGGGTAAAATGAAGAAGATATATCTGAATGACGACGAGCTTAGGGCCGCTCAGTTGTATGTATTACTCAACTGCGATAAGGATGAGGTAGAGAAACTAGAGGGGTAAGTAATTAATACGTTGACGTTTACGTCATCTCAATACAACTATTACCCTAATTCGCCTATGCTTTATTTTGTTTCAGCACATATAATGATGCGGTAAGGTCGAGTAGACCATGCATAACAAATAAAGAAGTAGAACAGGAAATGAGACTTCATTTTCCTTCATGGTTGACAGCATATGTAAGGATCTCGGTAATTACTTTTTGTATATGTATACTTGCACAATAATTAACGTTAAACGTAATATCGCTTATTTGATATTTAGGTCGACAGAGGCAACATTTGAGAATGAATATATAAGAACTTTAGCGAAGGGACGAATTTATGCCGTCAAGATCTGGCCAACTTACTGTGTGAATGTGTAATGCCCCACTCCTAGCGGGTTACTTATGGAACACTTGTTACTTTGACTCGGTTGAGAATCGAGTATTGGGAAAACCTTACTGCCAATTCAATATAGACGAAATACAATAAACCCTTCAAATTGATGGAACGACTTCTATTGAAATATGTCCAAGAGTTTTTGTTGGTTATTTTGTTGCTTGGTATTGTGTTGCTTTGTGTTTTGTCTTGCTTTCGATGACTTGGTTTTCATGATTCGCATTTATCGCTTATGCATTCATTTCGAATCGTAAGGAAAAGAGATCGAAGGATGCTAACGAAGTATTGTTGCAATTTCAGGATGCATAACCAAGAAGTAACCGTTGCATAAGGCTTCCCTATCCTCTCATTCGATTCAATCGATGAGTGGCTTAGGCCCTTCGATGAATCCTTCAGTCCATATGCCTTAACAAAATGATCTCTAGTTCACTTATAATTATCGCCTCACTAACAAGATAAGCTGAAAAGAAACACTATTGCATGCTTCAAGTATAGAACTGCTAACTTACTAATTACATCATGAATGCTTGCCTGCCCCTCGTATGCTGTATATCGAGTAATATTGCTGGAAACCTCTTGACTTAATCTTGAAAATGAGAGAAATAGACAGCCTTGCTTGTTCATTGTTTAACAGTTGCATGATAGCATATTTATCTGATAGGAACTTGCATTCATGTATTTAGTAATGATAACTTGTGTACAAGGTTTATCTCTCAAACATTTCCTAGGGCACTAGGATTGTTCGGCCTAGAAGAGATCTAGATACCCTGAGGCTTGAAGTCCTTACTTACGGGAGGGTATAGTTGAGGTCTATTAGTGAGATGGGCTTGTACGTCCCAACTGCTAATCCCGTGGAGGGGACAATCATGTAGTTAGGGCGCATGCTAGGTTTACCTTATTGTAAACCTAACACTTGATGCCAAGATTGATTCATAAGTTTATTCATATATGCAAATTATGGCTAACTTGTGTGTCTGCTACAGGGATAACCGTTCGACCGTGGATAAGAATTATCATATGCATAGCCTATCTGTTGTTTATGTTTTCTTACATGAATTGTTAAAAAAACTAGATAACTAGAAAGATCACCTAATAATGCTAACTTCACATGCTTACTTAGTATGGATTTCTAGGTGAGTTTGGCCATCGTCGCTTACGAGTACATATTGTAGTATTGACCCACATTTGTGGGCAAATCTCCAGGTTCTGGTAGCGAAAGCTTGGCGAGCATTTTGAATCGATGTTAGCGCATCCTTCCAGAGGGATCGTGCTCGTGCTGCTTCCTTAGCTTTCCTCTCCTGTGGGAAAACTCCTCTTCTGCTAGATATTTTGATTTTGGTCCTACTAAAATAATATAATGTATGGACGTTGTGGCTAGTTTTGGGATTGTAAAAAGAGTTGTAAGCCTTCTATGACATATTTTGTAACTCAGCCAAGCAAGTACTTTGTAATCCAAATATTCAAGTATTCAATAAAGAAAGTATTTTGTGTTCCTATCAAATATGTTAAACTTTGATTCTATGCATTTTAAATCTTGTGCCTACATATATGTATATTTTGTCTAACTTGTGTCTTGTGCAGGTACTATGCCTGGTGCAAGCGCAACTTAGGCTTGCAAGGCATCACGCCCAAGCAACGACGATCGGTTCCGTAGGGACCAAGCGAGGATGATCGGCCCTTACGAGACATGGGCGGGACGTGGTATTAGAGCACGACTTTACGTCATTGGCCTCTTCAAATATCGTTTTCAAAAATGATATAAGTTTTTAAGCGGTTTCAAAAGTCCCGAATTTCAAAAATGGTTGCGAATCTATATAAGTAAATCGAAGGTGTTAATGTCCCGCTCTTGAAAAGTATAAAAAAACCCAACGTCCCATGCAATAAGTCTATAATGCGTTATGAGACTAATGCAAGCTACTATCTTTTGCAGCAAGATGACTAAAACAGGTAACCCAGGGATATCGCGCGCAGCGAGCGTGAACGATAAACAAATCGATAGGCTGATTGGCATATTTGATAATCAACAAGAATGATTAAATGCCTAACAGGATAGATTTGAGGCTCAGCAGCAACGGACAGATGCTCGAGCCATAGCACAACAGAAGCAGTTAGACTCTTTGACTCAGATAGTGACGACTTTGGTCGCCAATAACAGTGCATCGGGAACCGTCGTGACACCTGTGGCAGTCGCACCTCGAGAAACTGGCCTAGCAGAAGATGACAAGCCACCGCTGGTGGTCAGGAAGTCTATTTTTAAAGGTGTTGATAAGGTGATGGACTGGGTCGCCAAGATGGAGGACTTGTTCGAATTTGCTGGGATACCTGTAAACAAGAGGGTGGCATGTGCAGTCATGTAGCTGCGGTTACGGGCACACGATTGGTAGCAGATAAAGAAGCTGGATCTTGCCACAAAGCGCCAAGACGGCAAAATCACTTGGCAAATGTTCAAAGAAATATTCCAGGAGCAATACCTTCCACCTACCGTCATACAGAGAAAGAAAAATGAGTTTACCGAACTTAAGCAAGGGAACAAGTCCTCGAGGACTATGGATCAAAGTTCTCCAAACTTGCTAAGTTCACTAGCTCATTGATTCCTGACGAGAAGGCCCGTACACACAGATTTATAAAGAGTTTGAATGCCAGCCTCAGGAAAGATATTATGAACCATGAATGTATCTCTTAAATAAAAGCCTTTGAGGCAGCGGTTCAGAATGAGCAATATTCGCCACATAGTGCTTCCGAGAAGGCACCAGCTGCTCGAAATCCTCCTGCTAAAAGACACCATAATGGGAAGAGAAAGGTAGCAGGCGAGCAGCACCCTGGTCCAGAGTGCATTCACTGTGTCAAATTGGGCCACATCATAGATATGTATCACTCTGCAAATAATGAGTGTTTTAACTATGGACAAAAAGGGGCACCTGGCTATCAAATGCCAAAACAAGAGGGTTCCGTCACCATACCGCAACAACAACGCTGGTCAGAATGAGAATCAGAATCCCGTGCCATCTTAAGTTCAAGATAAGGGGCAAACTGATCAGACGAGAAGGCCTAGATTTTATCATTTAAATATTGAGCGTGATGTGAGCGGACACAATGTTGGTGAGTTTAATTCCTTTGACCTCTTGATGTCTTGATCTTTGACTCTTTGATCTCTTAAGTTTCGAGAACGAAACTTCTTTTCAGTGGGGTATTATGTAATGCCCTACTCCTAGCGGGTTACTTATGGAACACTTTGTCACGACCCGCACCCGGAAGTTCGGGCACGAGTACGTGGGTACGTCCAGCCTACGCCGCAGAGTCGGCGGTAGTACGCTGTCTAGGTCAATCCATCTAAACTAGTCTAACTCATTCACAATTAACATAGGCAAGATAATAATGAGAATAGAAACTTAAGATTTGAAACTGAAATAAATGTGACAGCAATTCAAATGTTTAATACAGACATTCCAAATGAAATCGGGGACAAACCCGATTAAATAAGATAGAGAACAGAATAAAAGAGAGCTAAACTAGCTACTCAGCAGCAGGGGTCTCCTGGGTGGGTTCTGGTTCTTCATAGGTATCATCGGTACCCTCATATGGACCATAATATGTAGGGGCAAGGTCCTCATCATCGCCTAAATCAACAGATCCAGTCAGGAAAGGAGCAAAGTACACAGTACACAACAAGGTTAAACTAAATATTTATGACAATTAAATATTGAATATCAATGTTAAGAAAATTGCATAAAAGAATGTCAATGTCTCAGAGTCACAACTATAAGCAGGAATATGAGAAAACAGAAGTAAATGAGCAGGAAATAAAACTATCACGATCAGCAATAAACATGACCAGAAACTATCTGTATGAAACTTGAGTTTGTTTTTAGAATACTTAGTTGGCATGTAGGGGTTTATAAGGCTAATCCGGCCGTCATAAACGGCTATTATTCACGAATAATCGAGATCCGGCTGATGGACAGTCGTGTACCAACAGCTATTATTCACGACAAGGGGAAGGGTAAACTACATGCCTTTCAGTATTCTCCCACCCGACATGATAACAAGACATGAACTAATATATTCAAGACATGAAAATCCAGCATTTCTGTCACTAGGTGTAATCATCAAGGTTACTAGAAAAGCAGGAATTTAATTATCACAATATAATTAGATTTAACTTGAAGTGCAGGTACTTGCCTGTTGTTTGGATCTGTTTAACTTGGTTCTTGGGGGAAATTTCCACAGATGAGTCCAAAAGCTGAAATAGACATTACCATCGTGCTCAGAAGATGTCAAATAGCTAGAAACGCCTGTCCTTGGGTCCAATTTGGAGCCAAGGACAAAAACGGCAGTTTCGGGTCAAAACGGGGTCCGCCGTTGGGCCCGCTTTGCACCGAAAAACGTGTCCGGGTCAAAGGTCTCTAAATACATCAAACTTAGTGTCAACGGGTCAGGAATGCTGATACGAACCCAACGGAACTTCCAGATTTGGATTCCGATGAGCCGAACACAAAATCGCTCGTCGAGCGGGGCGAAACAGGGTCTGGTTTTCCTGTTTTTGGATCGCGGTGTGCGATCACCACAGGACGCGATGCCCCGAACAGTTTGTCCGGACACCGAGAGGGTCATACAGGCTTCACAACACAATTTGCAGAATTGAAAAAGGAGCTACGAGGCGAAAGTTACACGCACCTGAAGGGACCCGAAAACAGGGTCAAAATCGAGTCCGAGTCGTGTCGGACACTGTGTCCTGTGTCCGACACAGAACAGGAAATTGGGGCTAGGGTTAGGGCTGACTCGCCGGACACGGCGGCTGAGGGCGGCCGTGCAGAGGCGGAGGGGCCGGGGGCTTCGCGGCGGCGCGCTGGGGACACGCGGCGGAGCTGGAGGCGGCGGCTCCGGGCAGCGTGGCGGCGCTGCGGCTGCTGCAGCGGCTGTGTCGGGCGCCGGAGCCGACGGAAAGGGCGGAGGAAGGAGAGGAGGGGGCTGGCCGGGGGACGGTGGCTCAGGCGGGCGGCTCAGGCGGGCGGCTCAGGCGGGTGGGTGGCGGAGCGGTGGTGACGAGGGTCTGAGGCGGAGGAGGAGCGGAGGAGAGGGGAGATATATAGGGAGGTCGGGCGGTTGCGGGGGCCGAGGGGAGCGGCGGAGCGGGGCGACGTGGCGCGGCGTGGCGGGGCGTGGCGAGCGGATCGCGCGGCGCTGCGCGCGGCGGCCGGCGAGAGAAACGGGCGTCGGGGCAGTTCGGCGGGTCGGGTTGCTGCGGCGGGTCGGGTTCGGCTGAACCCGACCCGACCCGATAGGGCGGGTGGGCCGCTGGGCTGGACCGGGCTCGGCCCACTGGGCCGGGCCCAAAAATAAATTTAAAATAAAAATCTAATAATAATAATAATAATAATAATAATAATAATTTAAAATAGTTAATTAATTAATTAATTAGAAAATTTGTTTTTAGGCATTTAAAAATAGTTCTGGGGCCCAGAAAAATCCAGAAAAATTACCCTAAGTCCAATTTTCCATTTTACACCCAAAAATATTATTTTCATGACATTTTAATATTATTTATTGCTAATTAAAAATCATTTATAAATTGAAAACCTTGATTTTAATTACAGAAAATTCACAGAAAATTCCAAAAAAATTGGGAAAAATCCAAGATTTAATAATTTGAAAATTTAGGGGGTTTACAACCTACCCAACTTACAAAAATTTCGTCCTCGAAATTTAAAATAACAAGGCACGAAAAGAAAGATTGAAAAATAAAATACAATATACCTCAGGTTTCAAAAAGATAGGGGTATCGCTCTCTAATCTCGTCTTCTCGCTCCCAGGTGGATTCGCCGGGAGAATGGTGCTTCCAAGTTACTCGCACCAGGGAGATAACTTGGTTCCGTAGGACTTTCTCCGAGCGATCCAGGATCTCCACGGGTTGCTCTTGGTAAGTCAGACTTGGGCCTACTTCGAGCTCCGAGTGATCCAAAATGTGGCTGGGGTCTGACACGTACTTCCTCAGCTGCGACACGTGGAAGACGTTATGTACTCCATCCAGAGAAGGTGGCAATGCCAGTCGGTATGCCACTTCTCCGATCTTCTCCTGTATGCCAAAAGGTCCAATAAATCTTGGGCTGAGTTTTCCACTCCTTCCGAACCTAATGGTGCCACGTGTCGGGGAAATCTTTAAGAATACCAGCTCTCCAACCTTTAACAAGGTCATAATCAAGTCTTAGTTCCAATAATAAAATGTTTAAATTGACTTGAATTTCATAAATTTAATTACCTCAAATTCCAAGGGCCTTCGGTGGCTATTTGCCCAATGTCGTTGCCTGTCTTGAGCCACTCGAAGTCTGTCCCTTATTTGCTTTACCTTCTCAGCTGAATCGATCACCATCTCTGGTCCTAGCAGGGCTCTTTCTCCAACGTCGTCCCATGATAGCGGGGTACGACATCTTCGTCCATACAGAGCTTCAAATGGAGTCATCTCGATGCTGGCTTGGTAACTGTTATTATAAGAGAACTCCACCAGGTGTAGGTAGTCTTCCCAAGATCCTCCAAAATCCAGAACACATGTACGGAGCATATCTTCAAGTGTCTGGATTGTACGTTCCGATTGACCATCGGTTTGGGGATGATAAGCGGTGCTGAATTTGAGTTGAGTCCCCAAGCTGGCTTGTAAGCTCTTCCAGAAGTGAGAGGTGAATCTTGAATCTCTGTCGGAGACAATGCTTACCGGAACCCCATGTAGCTTAACAATATGTCTGATATATAGATCTGCCAGCTTCTCTGTAGATAGCCCTACTTTGAAAGGTAGAAAATGTGCAGACTTGGTCAGTCTATCTACTATCACCCAGATTGCATCCTTTCCACTAGGTGTCCTTGGAAGTCCGGAAACAAAATCCATTGTGATATGTTCCCACTTCCACTCCGGAATGGGTAGTGGTTGAAGCAATCCTCCAGGTCTTTGTCTCTCAGCCTTAACCTGTTGGCACACTAAACAGCGGGATACGAACCTGGATACTTCTCTCTTCATGCCATGCCACCAAACATGCGTCCTCAGGTCCTTGTACATCTTGTTGGCTCCTGGATGTATAGAGTACTGCGATCTGTGCGCCTCTTGCATAATTTCTTCTCTTATGTCTCCTTGAGGTACACATAATCTATCGCCATGCCTCAGCGATCCATCTTCATGAATTCTGAAATCTTCTACTAGTCCCGCTTGTACTTGACCTCGAAGGCTTCGCAGGCCTTCGTCTTGAAATTGAGTCTCCTTGATTTTATCTATTAAAGTAGACTGAATCTGCAAGTTCATCATTTGGCCTTCTTTTCCTGGGATAATTACTTCAATACCCAGACTTTCCAGGTCCTCGAGCAAGTGCCGGTTCAAAGTCAAGTGCATCGCCATAGGATACCTGCTTAGAGCATCAGCAACCACATTGGCCTTTCCAGGATGATATTGAAGGTTGATATCAAAATCTTTCATTAGTTCCAGCCACCTTCTTTGCCTCATGTTCAGCTCTTTCTGGGTGAAGATGTATTTTAGACTTTTATGATCTGTAAATATTTCCACCCTTTCTCCATAAAGATAATGTTTCCATAATTTAAGAGCAAAAATGACAGCTGCCAACTCTAGATCATGAGTTGGATAGTTCTTTTCATGTGGTCGAAGCTGTCTAGAGGCATATGCTATTACTTTCTTATTCTGCTCCAGTACACAACCTAGACCTTTTCCAGAAGCATCACTATAAATAGCGAAACCTCCGGTTCCGGAAGGTAAGGTCAGAATAGGGGCAGAAGTCAGTCTTTTCTTCAATTCCTCAAAGGCACGTTGACATTCATCAGTCCAAGTGAACTCTTCATCCTTTCTTGTTAATTTTGTCATGGGTTCAGCAATCCTAGCAAAGTCCTTCACAAACTTCCGATAGTAACCAGCTAGTCCCAGGAAGCTTCTAATCTCTGCTACAGAGTCCGGAGTGGGCCAGGATTCTACTGCAGCTATCTTCTTAGGATCGACTGCTATTCCATCCCCAGTCACAACATGTCCCAAGAATTCTACTTTGTCTAGGAAGAAATCACATTTAGATAATTTTCCATAAAGTTTTTCCTTCCTCAAAGTCTCCAATGCTAACCTCAAATGTTCTTCATGTTCTTCGGGGGTCTTGGAGTAGATCAAAATATCATCAATGAAGACCACTACAAATTTGTCTAGATATGGCTGGAAAACTCTGTTCATTAAGTTCATAAAAACTGCTGGAGCATTCGTCAACCCGAACGGCATCACTAAGAATTCGTAATGTCCGTTCCGGGTATTGAAAGCAGTTTTAGGGATGTCTTCTTTCCTTACCCTTACTTGGTGGTAACCAGACCTTAAATCAATCTTGGAAAATACCCGAGCTCCACTCAACTGATCAAATAAGTCATCTATCCTGGGCAGGGGATACTTATTCTTAATTGTTAAGGCATTCAAGGCCCTATAGTCAATACACATTCTGGATGTTCCGTCCTTCTTGGGCACAAATAGTATTGGAGCTCCCCAGGGAGAGACACTGGACCTAATGAAACCTTTGTCTTCTAGCTCTTTGATTTGTTCATTTAGTTCTATTATCTCCTTTTTGTTGATTCTGTAGGGATTCTGAGATACTGGTGCTGCTCCTGGCACTAAGTCAATGGAGAATTCAACTTCTCGGTCTGGGGGTAAGCCTGGGAGATCCTCAGGGAAGACATCTAGGTATTCAGAGATGATAGGTGGCAATTCTTCTGTTACTAGGGCTCCACAAATTTTGTTATTACCCATTTCCCTAGAACCTCTAGCAAATTCAAATTCTGGCTTGCCAGGGGGTCTGAAGATTACACTACCTCTGTGGCAGTCTATTGTGGCATGATGTTGACTTAACCAATCCATACCCAGTATAATGTCAAAACTGGGCACTGGCATTACAAGTAGTCTAGCATACAGTTCTCTTCCACATAATGTAATAGGACAATTGTTACAGGCATCACTAACCGGGATGATTCCTCCACCGGTAATGATCTTGTAACAATTCTTAAGGGGTTTAGTGCTTAAGTTATGCTTCATAAGGAAATCTACTGACATGAATGAATGAGAAGCTCCAGAGTCAAATAAAGTAATAGCTGGTATTGAATTTATAAGCACGGAACCTGTGATGACGTCTGCTGTGGCCTCAGCTTCTTCCAGAGTCATTGCATAAGCACGGCCTTGCTGCGGTGCACCCCTCTGTTGCTGCTGGTGCTGAGCAAAGCGTTGCTGTTGAGTTGGAAGCGGGGGTCCCCTCTGTTGTGCTGCTGGGGGCCTGGCCTGGGCTGGAGCCTTTGGTGCAGCTGGACGTCCTTGAGCAACAGGACAGTCCCTCAATTGGTGTGCTGGGGAGCCACAATAGAGGCAGGCACCTAGCCTCTTTCTGCAGTCTTGCCAGGTGTGGCCTGGTTTTTGGCAATAGTTGCAAGGGGGAGCTCGCTGGTTCTGTCCTTGAGCCTGGGGTGCTGGAGCTCGAGGGGGAGGACGCTGATTTTGCTGCGGGGCCCTTTGCTGTTGTTGTTGTTGCTGTTGTTGAAAAGGGCGTTTGTTGGGTCCGGCATTTCCGGTATCTCTTTCCCGCTTCAGTTTGTGCCCCATATCTCTCTCTACACCTTGTGCCACGCTCAGGATTTCTTCATAGGTACGAGCTCGGCTGGTGGTGACAGCAAGGCGGATATCCGGAGACAGCCCCTTCTTGAATCTACGGGCTCTGTCCTCCGGGGTACGCACCATGTACTCCGCAAAGTGGCTTAACCTGCTAAATTCAGCAGTATATTCATCAACAGTCATGTTACCTTGTTCTAGTCTCTCGAATTGGCTTTCGAGAGCTTCCCGAGCCACTTCGGGATAAAAATTTTCCTTGAATAGCCTTTTGAAGTCCTCCCAGGTGACATCGGGAGCAGATAGTTGGGGTTCATCTCTGAACCAGGTTCGAGCAATGTCGAACAGTTGCAAGCTGGCGGACTCCACTTTGAGATCATCTGGAACACGGGCAGTCTTCAGGAGTCTCTCGACATTCTCTATCCACTCATCAGCGTAGAGAATGCCCTCAGTTCCATAAAATTCCAGAGGCCTAAGGTTCTTGAAGTCCTTAGCACTTCCTGGCCTCTTGAGTGGCGACTCCTGGGACTTAAGAGCTTCTGAGAGGCTGGTCCGCAGTAGTGCAGTCTGTTCCTTCTGGGATTCCACTAATCCCTGGAATACTCCTATTAGCTGTGCCCCATCTACGGTAACTGCCGGGACAGATGGAGGCGGCGGGAGTGCAAGGGTCTCGGGCACATTCTGCTCAGCTGGTTCTGATGTGCCTCCCACTGTATTCCTGGTCTGGACCATTCTGAAAGATTAAGGGATAGGAAGATCAGAATAGAATACTTAGAAATCAAAGGCGATAGGAAAATTGAGCAATAATGATATCAAGAATTGAAATAAGGACGCTATACTGTGAATGAGCTTTTCCTAGAATCCTCAATTTTATTCCATACCCTGTCCTAGGGTATTACCCTATTTAAGGATAGGACCTGTATGGGCCACCATAAAAACGTGTCACGACCCGCACCCGGAAGTTCGGGCACGAGTACGTGGGTACGTCCAGCCTACGCCGCAGAGTCGGCGGTAGTACGCTGTCTAGGTCAATCCATCTAAACTAGTCTAACTCATTCATAATTAACATAGGCAAGATAATAATGAGAATAGAAACTTAAGATTTGAAACTGAAATAAATGTGACAGTAATTCAAATGTTTAATACAGACATTCCAAATGAAATCGGGGACAAACCCGATTAAATAAGATAGAGAACAGAATAAAAGAGAGCTAAACTAGCTACTCAGCAGCAGGGGTCTCCTGGGTGGGTTCTGGTTCTTCATAGGTATCATCGGTACCCTCATATGGACCATAATATGTAGGGGCAAGGTCCTCATCATCGCCTAAATCAACAGATCCAGTCAGGAAAGGAGCAAAGTACACAGTACACAACAAGGTTAAACTAAATATTTATGACAATTAAATATTGAATATCAATGTTAAGAAAATTGCATAAAAGAATGTCAATGTCTCAGAGTCACAACTATAAGCAGGAATATGAGAAAACAGAAGTAAATGAGCAGGAAATAAAACTATCACGATCAGCAATAAACATGACCAGAAACTATCTGTATGAAACTTGAGTTTGTTTTTAGAATACTTAGTTGGCATGTAGGGGTTTATAAGGCTAATCCGGCCGTCATAAACGGCTATTATTCACGAATAATCGAGATCCGGCTGATGGACAGTCGTGTACCAACAGCTATTATTCACGACAAGGGGAAGGGTAAACTACATGCCTTTCAGTATTCTCCCACCCGACATGATAACAAGACATGAACTAATATATTCAAGACATGAAAATCCAGCATTTCTGTCACTAGGTGTAATCATCAAGGTTACTAGAAAAGCAGGAATTTAATTATCACAATATAATTAGATTTAACTTGAAGTGCAGGTACTTGCCTGTTGTTTGGATCTGTTTAACTTGGTTCTTGGGGGAAATTTCCACAGATGAGTCCAAAAGCTGAAATAGACATTACCATCGTGCTCAGAAGATGTCAAATAGCTAGAAACGCCTGTCCTTGGGTCCAATTTGGAGCCAAGGGCAAAAACGGCAGTTTCGGGTCAAAACGGGGTCCGCCGTTGGGCCCGCTTTGCACCGAAAAACGTGTCCGGGTCAAAGGTCTCTAAATACATCAAACTTAGTGTCAACGGGTCAGGAATGCTGATACGAACCCAACGGAACTTCCAGATTTGGATTCCGATGAGCCGAACACAAAATCGCCCGTCGAGCGGGGCGAAACAGGGTCTGGTTTTCCTGTTTTTGGATCGCGGTGTGCGATCACCACAGGACGCGATGCCCCGAACAGTTTGTCCGGACACCGAGAGGGTCATACAGGCTTCACAACACAATTTGTAGAATTGAAAAAGGAGCTACGAGGCGAAAGTTACACGCACCTGAAGGGACCCGAAAACAGGGTCAAAATCGAGTCCGAGTCGTGTCGGACACTGTGTCCTGTGTCCGACACAGAACAGGAAATTGGGGCTAGGGTTAGGGCTGACTCGCCGGACACGGCGGCTGAGGGCGGCCGTGCAGAGGCGGAGGGGCCGGGGGCTTCGCGGCGGCGCGCTGGGGACACGCGGCGGAGCTGGAGGCGGCGGCTCCGGGCAGCGTGGCGGCGCTGCGGCTGCTGCAGCGGCTGTGTCGGGCGCCGGAGCCGACGGAAAGGGCGGAGGAAGGAGAGGAGGGGGCTGGCCGGGGGACGGTGGCTCAGGCGGGCGGCTCAGGCGGGCGGCTCAGGCGGGTGGGTGGCGGAGCGGTGGTGACGAGGGTCTGAGGCGGAGGAGGAGCGGAGGAGAGGGGAGATATATAGGGAGGTCGGGCGGTTGCGGGGGCCGAGGGGAGCGGCGGAGCGGGGCGACGTGGCGCGGCGTGGCGGGGCGTGGCGAGCGGATCGCGCGGCGCTGCGCGCGGCGGCCGGCGAGAGAAACGGGCGTCGGGGCAGTTCGGCGGGTCGGGTTGCTGCGGCGGGTCGGGTTCGGCTGAACCCGACCCGACCCGATAGGGCGGGTGGGCCGCTGGGCTGGACCGGGCTCGGCCCACTGGGCCGGGCCCAAAAATAAATTTAAAATAAAAATCTAATAATAATAATAATAATAATAATAATAATAATTTAAAATAGTTAATTAATTAATTAATTAGAAAATTTGTTTTTAGGCATTTAAAAATAGTTCTGGGGCCCAGAAAAATCCAGAAAAATTACCCTAAGTCCAATTTTCCATTTTACACCCAAAAATATTATTTTCATGACATTTTAATATTATTTATTGCTAATTAAAAATCATTTATAAATTGAAAACCTTGATTTTAATTACAGAAAATTCACAGAAAATTCCAAAAAATTGGGAAAAATCCAAGATTTAATAATTTGAAAATTTAGGGGGTTTACACACTTGTTACTTTGACTCGGTTGAGAATCGAGTCTCGGGAAAACTTTATGTCACGACCCGATTCCGTAGAATCGTTGAGGCGTCCCCCGAATTGTGACCGTCGTGCGGGCCTGGGGTTGCGCCCGCACAAGGCTTTAATGATTTGCATAGCAAGCACATATTCAGAGTACGCAGATAAATTGAAACACAGATTTGAAACATAGAAAAGTTCTCTTTATTAATAATGAACATCTATTACAAACTCTTGAACGAGTCAGCTAATATGCCGAACGGCTTACAAAAGAGATAACTCAAAATGAGATAGCAGTCCTGTACATTATATCCCTTTACTAAACTTCAAAAGATATAGACCTCCAGGCTGGAGGATAGCTTTGCCACGGAGCTGCATTTGTGTATGAAGAGTTGCAGCTCCTGTCTTCAAAATGCTTCAAGTACGGCGCGATCAGGATGCGCCTACAGCTGGACTGGATTCGGGAAGACGACTTCGGCTCCTCGCTCGGTTTGCCTTAGTGCGAAGAACCTGTTTCAACGAGGGTCAGCATATCGAAACATGCTGGTGAAGGCGAGCTAGCCGAACTATACCAATCAAAATGTTGTTTTAAATGAAGCATACATATTTGTGGGTTTCTATCTTGCCTTAGTTCATTTACAAGTAAGCAGTATATAGAATTTACTGAAATGAATGTGCCACCGTTCGGTAGATTTTACCTGCCCGTCTGAATTACCTGCACAATACTTACCATGCCTTCCCTGCCACGAAGACACAAGTTAGTTTGCAACAGGTTTAAATATACATAGGGATCACTGGCATGATGCCACGAAGGGACGGTTTATAGTCTCGGGACAAGAATAATATGCAACGCAGGTGGCGAGCCCCGCTACATAGCATCCCGTCCATGACAAACGACTATACGAACTCTTCCGCCCGGATCGGATTGGCCCCAGTGTCCTGGCGGCCGTCCGCGGAAGCCAAAATACCTTGTGCATAAGTTGTCCATGATCAAGCACATTTAGTTCAAAATTATTTCAAACAAATTTCGAATGAATAGGAGCGAGCTCCATAGCCAAACAGTTTTGCATAGTCTTACTGATCAATCTATGCCGAATTAAAGTTTTTTCCATATGCATAGCACAATTTATAGAAGAAACATGTATTCTAACTAAAATTAAAACATATGTTGAACATTCCAAACGAATAAGCATGCAGTGTAAGTAATCGTTCCCAAGTTGAATGATAAGCAATACAAACCAAGTCTATTCCCTTTTTATCTTGGTATATTTTATTATTACTTGGTATCATTTGATCGGGGCAAAGAAGAGTGCACGATTTTAGGGTGTGAAGCTTGGAAGCAGGGCTAGCTAATCGGGTTGGTAGCCACTCACTTAGAAGTTGGAAAGAAGAAGGAAATAGGCGCTTCACGACTCTGCTCGCAATCCGTCTACTGCTCGTTCACCTGCACACGAACAGCTCGATTAATACTTTTTCCTCTCTTTCTAATCTCGGAATAGAAGTGCAGTTCAATGAACGAAAATAATGAAAACCATCGAAACCATTCAAGGAAAACAAGCAAATCCCAAAACCAACTCAAAGCACGAAAGCAACAAGCGACATCGAAAACCGAGAAAATAAAAGATAGCAGCGGAGAGGTCCCTCCTGACTCTGCCGCTAAGCCGATCCTTGGGGCACGGTCCACTGAATATGGGAATCGATTCCGAAGAAACAAATCCATAACGAGAACGAGTTCTTAATTCAATCTATCCCGGTCGAACGATACCGTCTTGTGTTTCTTAGCCGCGCTCCTCGAATAGGAGGAACGGGGTGCTACATCCTACCCAACTAATTGGAAGTTTCGTCCCGAAACTTAGGAATAGAACCAACCGTTAGGGATTATTTTTTTGCTGGCGGCGATCTGGGAGCGGACAGTTTCGAATCAAGTGTCCGTTTCCGCCACAGTTGTAACAAGACCCATTCTTCAAGTAACAATTAACGATGGTGTGCCCCGGCCTGTGGCAGTGCTCACAACGCACTCCTACATTTGTCTTATTCCGACCACTGTTGTTTTGTCACTTTGCAGCGTTGTTTCCTCTCTCGTTGCCTTGGCGTTTGTGATTGTAGGTATGCACAGCGCCGGTGGAAACGTGAGGATACTGCGGTTCAAGGGATAGGGCGTGATTCATGACTTCACGCATTGTCCCGTACTGATTATTGACCACGTGTGCATAGATGGCAGGGCGCAAACCGCCTTCAAACCTTCTAGCTCGACTCACTGCATCAGGTAAATAGGCCCTAGCGAATTTGGAGAGTCGGTTGAATTCGGCGGAGTACTGCTTCACTGTCATACTGCCCTGCCTTAGTTGCACGAAATCATTTTCCATTTGACGTTGTACTGGAGGGGGTATAAACTCCTCTTCAAATGCGGCACGAAAGGTCGTCCACGAGATCGCCTCCTCTCCGAGATCAAATTGGAGAGAGATCGTCGATGCACGTTCCACCAATCATGCACGTTGAGGCGGAGCTGAAGTTGGGCGCAGGCGACACGCTTCTCTTCGGGAACTTCTAGCAGAGCGAAGTGATCTTCAAGCTCGGCTAGCCAATCTAGAGCTACCACTGGGTCCTCAGTCCCGTTGAATGGGGTGTTGCAGACTTTTTTGAAATGGCCCAAGTTGAAGGCAGTCACGTCCCTCGGCCTTGGGATTTGAGGCGTCTCCACTTCAAGCACGGGCTGTTCCACCGGAGTCGTTGCTGTTGCGGCAGAATGGTTGGCAGCCAAAGTCTGAACGATCTGTTGCAGGGTATCTACCTGCTTTTGTTGGACTGAGAATCGGGTCTCCAGATTGCTTTTGAACTTGGCTTGACGAGCATCATCTCTTTGTCGTTGCGATTCTAACATTTGCATCACCCGCTCTAGCGGGTCGACTTGAGATATGCCACGCTGGCTCCATGAGCTTCCCGAAGTGCCCGAACTGCTTTCTTGTGTTTCGTTCGGAGCTTGCGCTGCAGATTGCGCTGGTACCATTCCTTCAAAAGAAGGTAAATTACATTAGAATCATAATGTATTATGGACTTATTGTATGAACGTATCTCATTTTGGCCTAGCGAGTTCAAGAGTTCGTACAGGAATTTGATCGTTAAAGGAACTTTCCCAGCACGAAGTCTAAGGAACTTTGAATCTGTGCTCTGATACCACTATGTCATGTCACGCCCCAGTCCCAAAAATGACGAGGGACTGAGCACGTGAGCAATGGCCAGCAGCACGCACCGATGGACAACCCAATTTAATGGATCCATCAGGGCATGCTTAAGCTGTAGTCTAACAGTACTAAGTACAAGTCTCAGGTATTTCTAATCTCATCCACAGAACAAACACAGATTAATTGCCAGAATTAATGCAATGGAAGTAAATAAGCAATATTAAATAAGATTATCTCGGGAAACAAATTCGAGAACTATTCTGTTACAATTAAGGAAACATAGACTGGAAATAAAATACTGAAAAGGAAATACTGTGTAGCTGAAGCCGGTGCTCAGGTGAAGTCTTCGGCCACTATCTCGTCCTCGGTTCCGGGTTCTGCTCCAAGGAGTGCTCCTGTACCGTACACCTCGGGGTAGTTCTCCTCGGCTATACCTGGGGACATAGTCCATTCCAGGTCCTCAGGGGACATAACAAGGTACAGAAAATACAAGCCAAAACATATGCAGTGCAGCAATAAAATAAACAGCAGGGTAAATATGTAAACCAGCTAGTGATATGCAAGTGAGAGTTTTAGTCATACTCAGGCTGAGACTACTACAGGATCAGTGTCTAAGAAACCATAGCAGTATTTTCTCGAAGAGCCAGAACTTATGCCAAAGCTCTGTATCAGAGACTAGGACACCTCCAGATAACATTATTTACATTATAATCAGCCTTGATATGGTAATACTCTCCCCACCCCATGTAATCTCACGTCACAGTTCCAGAATATATCAGGTACAAGTCACGCAAGTTTGAACTAATGCAATGAGTCAGGCTAGAATCTAAGCATGTAAACTGTAATGACATGAATATGTAACCTATACGGAATCACCAGGTATATCTCAGGCAATTCCGTCACATGAATAGTGTCAGGTGTCCTGGGTTGAGCAGTTAAACAAGTTACATAAGAAACTACCAGAAATTCAAGTAAAATACTATAATCAGAAATGTCTAAGAATTGGCAGGCTTTACTTGCCCACTGATGTATAACCAAGTCCAGGAAATATGTAGCAAGCTGCAAGTTTTGGCGAGGTACACTTGCCTGTGGTTTCGGCTATGTTTGCGGTTCTGACTTCGGCGGAAATTGCAGGCGGTACTCCGGTTGCTGAAACAAACATCACCATCAGATCCAGAAAATATCAATCAGCTAGAAACACCTGTCCTTGGGTCCAATTTGGAGACAAGGGCAAAAACGGCAGTTTCGGGTCAAAACGGGGTCCACCGGTGGGCCCGCTTTGCACCGAAAAACGCGTCCGGGTCAACGGTCTCCAAATTTACCAAACTTAGTGTCAACAGGTCAGGAACGATGATACGAACCCAACGGAACTTCCAGAATTGGATTCCGATGAGCCGATCACAAAATCGCCCGTCGAGCGGGGCCTGTGGGGCCCACGACACGCGATTTCGTCAACGTTCTCAGAATCGAACCAAACTTGACCCACAGGACCAACGTATCGCTACGAGTCCGATGGCGCAAGTTTCGTCTCGATCCGACGTGTGTACACAAAGTTAGGACGCATTCCAGAAAGTACGGATACGGAACGATGTCCGTGGATACGCGTTGATTCCGGTGTGCACGCACACCCGAATCAGCTTCCGCGAAATCCCACACGTCCGTATCGACGATGCGCACATATCTGTGAAGACCGCACACGACCAAGTCGTCCCGTTTGGCGGGGCGGACTCGGTTTCGGGGTGAAACAGGGTCTGGGTTTTTTCTGTTTTTGGATCGCGGTGTGCGATCACCACAGGACGCGATGCCCCGAACGGTTTGTCCGGACACCGAGAGGGTCATACAGGCTTCGCAACGCAATTTGCGGAATCGAAAACGGAGCTACGAGCAAAAAGTTACGCGTACCTGAAGGGGACCCGAAAACCAGGGCCAAATCGTGTCCGACACGTGTCCGACTCGTGTCGGACACAGGGGATTCAAATTAGGGTTAGGGTTTTCCTCAGGGACTCAGCCGGCGGCGGGGACGGCTGAGGGCGGCCGGGCTGCGGCGGAGGGGGGCCGGGGCTCTGCGGCGAGGCGGCGCGGCGCTCGAGCGGAGGCGGCGGCGGCCGGAGGCGGCTACGGCGAGGGTGGCAGAGGAGAACTCTGGAGGGGGCTGTGGAGGTGACGGCGTCGGGTGGCTCACGGCGGGAGGAGGTCGGTGGCGCTGGGGGTCTGCACGGCGACGGAGGCGCAGCGGCGAGCGGCGAGGCGCAGTGGCGGTGGCGGTGGTCGGGGCAGTGGCGGAGGGAGAGAGGGGAGGGGTTCTTATAGAGGCGGAGGGGAGCGGTCGTGGCCGTGGGAGGCGGAGGAGGGGGCGAGGTGGCCGGGGTCGTGGGCGAGGGTGGCGGGCTGGGCGCCGCGTGGCGGGCGGAGCGGCGCCGGACGCGGGCGCCGCCGGAGAACTCGGGGGCTGGGGTCGTGGGTGAAGGCGGGTCGGCGGGTGCGGGTCGGGCGGCGGTCAGACCCGACCCGACCCGGTGGGGAGTTGGGCTGGGTTGCGGGCCTGTGTGGGTTCGGGTCTGTTGGGCCGGGCTGGGCCGGCCCAACGGGCTGGGTTAAATAAAAATAAATAATAATAATAAGAATAAGAATAATAATAAAACAATAAATAAATAAATAATTTAAATAATTAAATAAATAGTTAAATACTATTTAGGCATTTAAAAATAGGTCTGAGGCCCAATAAATTCCAGAAAAATTGTCCTAAGTCCAGTTTTTCATTTTACATCCAAATATATTATTTTCATAATATTTTAATATTGTTTAATATCAATTAAAAATCATTGAATAATTAAAACCTAGTTTTTAAATTACAGAAAATTCCCAGAAAATTCCAGAAAATTCTGAAAATTCTAGTTTTAAAATTTTGAAAATTCAGGGGGTTTACATGTCACGACCCGATTCCGTAGAATCGTTGAGGCGTCCCCCGAATCGTGACCGCCGTGCGGGCCTGGGGTTGCGCCCGCACAAGGCTTTAATGATTTGTATAGCAAGCACATATTCAGAGTACGCAGATAAATTAAAACACAGATTTGAAACATAGAAAAGTTCTCTTTATTGATAATGAACATCTATTATAAACTCTTGAACGAGTCAGCTAATATGCCGAACGGCTTACAAAAGAGATGACTCAAAATGAGATAGCAGTCCTGTACATTATATCCCTTTACTAAACTTCAAAAGATATAGACCTCCAGGCTGGAGGATAGCTTTGCCACGGAGTTGCATTTGTGTATGAAGAGTTGCAGCTCCTGTCTTCAAAATGCTTCAAGGACGGCGCGATCAGGATGCGCCTACAGCTGGACTGGATTCGGGAAGACGACTTCGGCTCCTCGCTCGGTTCGCCTTAGTGCGGAGAACCTGTTTCAACGAGGGTCAACATATCGAAACATGCTGGTGAAGGCGAGCTAGCCGAACTATACCAATCAAAATGTTGTTTTAAATGAAGCATGCATATTTGTGGGTTTCTATCTTGCCTTAGTTTATTTACAAGTAAGCAGTATATAGAATTTACTGAAATGAACGTGCCACCGTTCGGTAGATTTTACCTGCCCGTCTGAATTACCTGCACAATAATTA
Source organism: Iris macrosiphon (assembly GCA_036927795.1). Classification (NCBI taxonomy): domain Eukaryota; kingdom Viridiplantae; phylum Streptophyta; class Magnoliopsida; order Asparagales; family Iridaceae; genus Iris; species Iris macrosiphon. The sequence goes on from JAYESA010000001.1 coordinate 178,298,176, forward strand.
CCATGCCTTCCCTGCCATGAAGACACAAGTTAGTTTGCAACAAGTTTAAATATACATAGGGATCACTAGCATGATGCCACGAAGGGACGGTTTATAGTCTCGGGACAAGAATGATATGCAACGCAGGTGGCGAGCCCCGCTACATAGCATCCCGTCCATGAGAAACGACTATACGAACTCTTCCGCCCGGATCGGATCGGCCCCAGTGCCCTGGCGGCCGTCCGCGGAAGCCAAAATACCTTGTGCACAAGTTGTCCATGATCAAGCACATTTAGTTCAAAATTATTTCAAACGAATTTCGAACGAATAGGAGCGAGCTCCATAGCCAAACAGTTTTGCATAGTCTTACTGATCAATCTATGCCGAATTAAAGTGTTTTCCATATGCATAGCACAATTTATAGAAGAAACATGTATTCTAACTAAAATTGAAACATATGTTGAACATTCCAAACGAATAAGCATGCAGTGTAAGTAATCGTTCCCAAGTTGAATGACAAGCAATACAAACCAAGTCTATTCCCGTTTTATCTTGGTATGTTTTATTATTACTTGGTATCGTTTGATCGGGGCAAAGAAGAGTGCACGATTTTAGGGTGTGAAGCTTGGAAGCATGGCTAGCTAATCGGGTTGGTAGCCACTTACTTAGAAGTTGGAAAGAAGAAGGAAAGAGGTGCTTCACGACTCCGCTCGCAAGCCGCCTACTGCTCGTTCACCTGCACACGAACAGCTCGATTAATACTTCTTTCTCTCTTTCCAATCTCGGAATAGAAGTGCAGTTCAATGAACGAAAATAATGAAAACCATCGAAACCGTTCAAGGAAAACAAGCAAATCCCAAAACCAACTCAAAGCACGAAAGCAACAAGCGACATCGAAAACCGAGGAAATAAAAGATAGCAGCGGAGAGGTCCCTCCTGACTCTGCCGCTAAGCCGATCCTTGGGGCACGGTCCACTGAATATGGGAATCGATTCCGAAAAAATAAATCCATAACGAGGACGAGTTCTTAATTCAATCTATCCCGATCGAACGATACCGTCTTGTGTTTCTTAGCCGCGCTCCTCGAATAGGAGGAACGGGGCGCTACACTTTACCGCCAAATTAACACGGACGAAATATAATGAACCCTTCAAATTGATGGAACAACTTCTATTGAAATAAGTCCAAGAGTTTTCGTTGGTTGTTTTGCTGCTTGATTTTGTGTTGCTTTGTGTTTTGTCTTGCATTCGATGACTTGGTTTTCATGATTCGCCTTTATCCCTAATGCATTTATTTCGAATCGTAAGGGAAAGAGATCGTAGGATGCTAACCAAGTATTGTTGTAATTTTAGGACACATAACCAAGAAGTAACCGTTGTATAAGTCTTCCCCATCCTCTCGTTCGATTCAATCGGTGAGTGTCTTAGGCCCTTCGATGAATCCTTCAGTCCATACGCCTTAACAAAATAATCTCTAGTTTACTTATAATTGTTGCCTCACTAACAAGATAAGCTAAAAAGAAACACTATTGCATGCTTCAAGTATAGAACTGCTAACTTACTAGTTACATCATGAGTACTTGCCTGCCCCTCGTATGCTGTATATCGAGTAATATTGCTGGAAACCTCTTGACTCAATCCAAATCTTTTTGTAACTCAGCCAAGCAAGTACTTTGTAAGCCTTCTATGGCATATTTTGTAACTCAGCCAAGCAAGTACTTTGTAATCCAAATCTTCAAGTATTCAATAAAAAAAGTATTTTGTGTTCCTATCAAATGTGTTCAACTTTGGTTCTCTGTATTTTAAATCTTGTGCCTACATATATGTATATTTTTTCTAACTTGTGTCTTGTGCAGGTACTATGCCTGGTGCAAGTGCAACTTAGGCTTGCATGGCATCACGCCCAAGCGAGGATGATCGATTTCGTAGGGACCAAGCAAGGACGATCGCCCCTTACCGGACTGGGGCGTGACATAATAGGTTTAGGTTCAAGTCAAAAAATGCTCCAATAAGAGACAACTTTCTAGATCTCGATTCTACGAAAAATAGTTGTTTGTGTATCAAATCTTCGAACTACATAGACGGGGCCTAATTTTTTATCACTTGGTATGTCTTTCATTGTATACGTACAATTTTTAATCATCGTGGCCTAAGTTTTTACTTTAATAACAAATAATATATTTCTTAACAGGTCCAGAGGGGTGAGGACTCGAACATGGTGATAGTATTCCTCGTCACAGTATTCCTCGTCACTCATAGGAAGGGGGGACAACTTATCGATGATAGGGCGAAGCAGAGCTACGTAAGTATTACTCTTATGTTTTGTTGATTTTGATATAACTTAGCAAAAATACATGTAATTAGTAATAAGTACCTAAGATATATAGTAAGTAGTACTCTTATCGATAGATACATATTTTTCTAGGATGAGTATAGGAGGCTCCGCGAAGAGTCAACCCTGCCCACACCTAGAGAGGGGGTAGTTCCTCAAAAATCCTAACCCACCCAGCTTCGTCGGATGACAAGCTGTGGATGAGAGCCTTTGATGGTCTACATTGGGGTATGTACTATGGTACAGGGTCCTATGACACCTATTTTGCATCATAGTCCTCTAGGATACCCTCTACCGATATGCATACCCCACAACCCTTCTAGGAATCACAGCGAGCCCAGGAGAGAGTTGACCTTCAGATCGCATCTCTGCGTGACGAGTTGATGCAGAGGATTATGGTGCAGCCGCAGCCACAGCCACAAATGGACGATACGTCACTCATAGCACATTTTGAATTGCTGGAGCGTAGCATCATGGAGCTGAGAGATCTAGCCACGTCGACAGAGAGTAATGTGATGTTGCTGCAGGATTCGCAGTTGTCCGTGGGCGCCATACTATCGAGGATACATGTGTCACATATTGAGATGAGCGAGCGAGTGGAGACCGTGGGCGCTTCACTATCGAAGATGCAGGCATCACATCTTCAGATGGGCGAGCGAGTGTAGTATAGTACTAGGAGGTTATTATCTGTCATGGATACTTGTGATGCTTGAATGACATAGTTGGAGCAACAACGTCCTCCTGGTCCGCCTGTATTGTCATCTATATCGACTCCTACATCGGGTTCCATGACGCTTACACAGGAGCAGTTTGACGCTCTATTATCTCAGATTCGACGCTCCTCCTCCTCCTGATCAGTACTAGTTTTTTTCGATATGTGTGTATTGGCCCATTCATTGGAGTTTGTAATTATTATTTGTACACTTTTATTGTGTGACTTATTTGTATATTTTTATTGTGACTAGATATTGTGTGACTACATTCGGGCCTAAGAACTTTTTATTGATTTATTTCATCATTGTTGTTTTGTGATTATACCGGTGTTGAGTGTTTTACTGAAGGAGTTGGCCAATCCAGGAAATTCAGCAGAGGGTTGCTCCAGATCTGTCTATTTATTTGAAATATGATCATACTGTAGGTATGTTATATTGTGATATTGAGGCATTCATTTATTTTTATTTTTTATTTTTTTAACCTTAGCGACGTTCAGTGACGTCCATAGGAGTCGCTAATGACGTCGCTAAAATTTTAAATAATTTGTTTTACGTTATTGATCGTCACTAAACGTCGCTAAATATTGTTGACATAACAGTTTTGGCCATGTCAGCTTTTCGTCGCTGATTATGTCGCAAGTTGTCGCTAAATTTAACAACAATTACCGACTAAAATAAAATGTCACAAATTTGGTGACCTGAGATGCTAAGAGTCGTCATTCTTGTGACTTTTAAATGTCGCTAAATTACGTCGCTACAGCAATATTTTTCGACGTTGTTTTGATCAGCGACTAGCTTTTTGGTGACTAAATCAAAATGTCGCTAAATACATCGCTACTTAGTATTAGCGACGTAATTTAGTGAATTGACGACTCTTTCTTACGTCACTAATTTACCTTATTCTGCTAGTGATTGTAATTTCATCTGAGTTATAAATATTTAGATTTGTCCAGTTAACGTAGTCGACTCCATATACTTGTCTTCATCTGTGATTAGTGTTCGTAGATTGGTAGCTTATCTCAGGTGGGTTGGTAAATGCTTTCGTGACGCGTCCAATACGTAGTATCAGAGTCAGGTTCTTCTTGAGAGGGAAGGTGCAACTATGTCTACGGAGTAGATGAATACTCGTATGATCACCCTCATAGGGAAAAATTGACAGATTTGGAATCCAATGATGGAGGATCTACTCTGGTGCAAGGACTTGCATGGTCAGTTGGAGGACGACAACGCAAAGCTATCGGACAAAACTGCTGAAGACTAAAAATGACTGGTCGGAAGGTTTTTGGATTCATCCTCCAATGGCTGGACGACTCGATATTTTACCACGTGTCCATGGAGAGTTCTGCAAAAGCATTGTGGGAGAAGCTGCATTCATTATACGAAAGAAAGAAGGCTGGCAACAAGGCATTTTTGATTCACCAACTCGTCAACTCGAAGTACCCGGAGGGTACACCGGTGGCACAACATCTGAACTAGGTTCAGGGCATCATCAATTAGCTGTCTACGATAAAGATGGTGATTGAAGATGAGCTTCAGGCCCTTCTGCTTTTTAGTTCTTTGCTGGAAAGTTAGGAGACGTTGGTGTTGTCGGTGAGCAACTCCACTATGGATGGAGTTGTCGCGATGGAGGCAGTCAAAAGCAGCTTTTTGAACGAGGAGGTCCGGCATAAGCAAGTAGAATTATCACAGGAGTCCGCTCTGGTGGCTTCATACGGGAAGGGAAAATCCAAGTCACAGGCGAGGACACGAGAGAGTTCTCAGGATCTTGCTACTGTGGACTGCAAGGAGGGCTGCTATCACTGTAGAAAAATGGGTCATATCAAGAGGAACTGCATGAAGCTCAAAGCTGAGAAGGCCAAAGGCAAGGACGATCAGGAGGATCTCACGGCTATGGGAGATCTCCTTATCGCAGCAACCGACGTAGAGGAACCTTGTGGCATATTTCATGATGGAGATTGGGTCATGGATACGGGAGCGTCGTATCACGTCACTCCATATATGAGGAATTTTACGTCATACCGTGGCGACAAGTTTGTACGTGTGAAAATGAGCAATAAGTAGACAACTACAGTTGTAGGCATCGGTGATGTGCATTTAACAATGAAGCTTGGTGTGAAGCTCATTCTTAAGGGTGTCTGACATGTACCAATTTTGTGATACAACTTAGTTTTGGTAGGGAGGTTAGCGAATGATGGTTGTCGCAGTTTATTTGGGAAAAAAGATTGGATGCTTACGAAGGGTTCCAAACAGCTGGCTCGAGGAGATTTGTGTTGTGGCATATACAGGCTCACGTCGCTGCGGTATACATGCAGGCCACAAACACCGGATGTAGGCTCGAGGGGTATTTGACATGAGGTAGATTATCGAAAACTTGTCTTGGAGGGGCTTCAAGATGCTTTGAGGGATATGGAGGATTCGTTACATGTCACCCTCATATTTTCATAGGGTAGTTTGGTAATTGACATGGATAATATTTATTTTAGGATTATTTATATTTAAATATTATGCATGCATGATTATTTAATTATTGTATTATTTATTGTTTTCTAGTTATAGATTGTTTAGACTTGTATAGTGGAACTAACCCATTTAATTAGAATGCATGAACCAATATTTTAGATTGAGCCCATGAATTAGGCCCATGGATTAGGAGGTTGGATTAAATAGAGAAACCATTAGACTAGAACCTTTCCTCCCTAATTAAATTCTTCATGAGAGGCCCCAAGGGGTATTTGAGATATTTTATATTGCTTGGTGAGTGGGTTACATGGTCGGCCATATATAGAGGAGAGAGAAATCATTTTATTTCACCAAATTCCCAAATTCTTAGATCTACAATTTTTCTCTTCCAATTCTCTCCACCCCCTCATCAATTCTACACCAATTCCTTCCTTAATTCTTTATTGAGGCTTCTACATCAAGGATCTATAAGAAGGAAGCAAGGAACAAGGAGGAGGAGGCCAAGATCTACAAGGAGAGGAGCTACTTGGCATTTGGGGACTTTTCATTAGGAATCTATCTCCCAATAGGTACATTTCAGTTTTTTTCCTTCTAATAGACTCTAGATCTGAGATTTAACCATAAGAAACTAACCCACATGCATAGGCAACCTATAGAAATTAGTTTTAGGTTCATCGGAGACCTACGGTGGAAGTTATGTCCAATTTGGTATAAATTTTAGGGGAATTTCGAGATTGACACATGTAGTGGTTGTCTTTGGGTCTAATAGATCTAATTGACATATGCATATTTGTTTGTGACTAGTTTCGTGTCCACAATTGGATACGTGTAGGCCGTATCTCGTTAATTTGACGAAATATATTAATTTTGGGGGTTTTTCTCCGACACGGAGCCTTGTGCATATCACATTATGACACGGACACGTAGATACTCTAATTACTATACATATTGTTCATAATTAGTGTATTAGACTTGTTTTTTTCCTCCAGGATATGTTTGGTTGTGTGGTGGAGCCGTATCGCAAGCGTATCATACAGCAAGTGTGATACGGGTGTGGTGCACTCCGCGTGTTTGATGTTTTGTCTTCCTTGCTATGCGTACATGTGTAATTATATATATATATATATATATATATATATATATATGATAATTAAGTGATATACATATGTATATATTAGTGTATTTATGATTAGTGTATAGGTGTGTGTATATATTAGTGTATATATAGATTTATATGTATATATATATATATATATATATATATACTATATATATATATATATATATATATATGTGTTTATGTGTTTATGTATATGGAGAAGGATATATATATATACAAAGTGTTGTGTTTGCTTTGTATTGTGTTGAGTGTATGAGTCGTTGTGAGTTTGTGTGTGGATGAAGAGAGGTAACAGTGAGCACTTGGGCAGATCAACAAATGGAGATAGGTGCATCTCTTGCATAGCCAACTACTCGGGTGGCAGTATTTAGGGGCTCGGGCACACAGCAATTGGAGAAGAGAGAGAGAGTTTCAGGGACTGCACAGTTGTTGCAGTTCGGCAACTACATTGCACAACTGCATCAGGCCACAACAGGGAGTACTGCATCAGGCCACAGCAGGGAGTGTTGCATCAGGCCATAGCAGGGAGTGCTGCATCAGGCCATAGCAAGGAGTACTACATCAGGCCACAGCAGAGAGTGCTGCATTAGGCTATAACAAAGAGTGCTGCATCAGGCCACATTAAGGAGTGCTGCATCAGGCCACAGCAAGGAGTGCTGCATCAGGCCACATGTAAACCCTCTTACCCAAAATTAGGCCTACTTGGCTTAGATAGAGAAACTTGTAAACCCCCTGATTTTTTAAATTTAAAAAAAAACTGGATTTTTCGCAATTTTTTGGGAATTTTCTGTAATTTAAAACCAGGGTTTTAATTATTCAACAATTTTTAATTAATAATAAATGATATTAAAATATTATAAAAATAATATTTGTGGATGTAAAATAAAAAATTGGACTTAGGACAAATTTTCTGGAATTTATCGGACCCCGGATCTATTTTTTAAAACACCTAAAACTATTTATTTATTTAATTATTTATTTATTTATTTATTTATATATTTATTTATTGTTTTATTATTATTATTATTATTATTATTTTTAAAAATAAACCCGAGCCCGGCCCGGCCCATTGGGCCAAACCGGGCCCAGCCCCACCCGGCCCAGACCCTGCCCAGCGGGTCGGGTCGGATCCGCCGCCGCCCGACCCGCAACCCGACCCGTCCCCTTCTCTTCCCCCACGACCCAGCCGTGCCGCAATTCCTGCCGCCTCCGCCGCCGGCGCAGCGCCGCCCGGCCAGCCACCCACGCCCCTCGCCTCGCCACGCCACCCCCTCGCTCCGCCCATCTCGGCCACGACCACCTCCCCCCAGCCCCTATAAAACCCTAACTCCTCCTCCTTCGATCTCCCCCTCAGCCACCGCCAGCCACCACCACGCTCCACCGCAGCCGACGCCTCCCTCGCCTAGCCGCCTCCCTGCAGCTGCCGCCGGACGCCGCACCACCCTGCCCAGCCACCTCCCTCCTCTTCTTCTTCTCCAGCCGCAGCAACAGCAGCAGCTCCGGCCGCTCCCCGCGCCGCCTCCGCCGCCTCCAGCGCCGCCGCGTGCCCCCGCTGCCTTCGGCCCCTCCGCCCGGCCGGCCTCCCCGCCCTGAGCCGCCGCAGAGCCGCCGTCTCCGCCGGGAACCCTAACCCTAACCCTAATTCATTGTATCCGACACGTGTCGGACACGTGTCGGACACGAATCGCCCCTGGTTTTCGGGTACCCTTCAGGTACTTGTAACTTTTACCTCGTAGCTCCAATTTCGTTTCCGCAAATTGCGTTGCGAAGCCTGTACGACCCTCTCGGTGCCCGGACAAACCGTTCGGGGCATCGCGTCCTGTGGTGATCGCACACCGCGATCCAAAAACAGGAAAAACCAGACCCTGTTTCATCCCGGAACTGAGTACGCCCCGCCAAACGGGACGACTTGGTCGCGCACGGTCTTCACAGATACGTGTGCATCGTCGATACGAACGTGTGGGATTTCGCAGAAGTCGATTCGGGTGTGCGTGCACACCGGGATCAACGCGTATCCGCGGACATCGCCCCGTATCCGTACTTTCTGGAACGCGCCCTAACTTTGTGTACACACGTCAGATCGAGACGAAACTTGTGCCATCGGACTCGTAGAGATACGCTGGTCCTGTGGGTCAAGTTTGGTTCGATTCTGAGAACGTTGACAAAATCGCGTGTCGTGGGCCCCACAGGCCCAGCTCGACGGGCGATTTTGTGATCGGCTCATCGGAATCCAATTCTGGAAGCTCTATTGGGTTCGTATCATCGTTTCTGACCTGTTGACACTAAGTTTGGTGAATTTTTAGACCTTTGACCCGGACACGTTTTTCGGTGCAAAGCGGGCCCACCTATGACCCCGTTCTGACCCAAAATTGCCGTTTTTGCCCTTGTCTCCAAATTGGACTCAAGGACAGGCATTTCTAGCTGATTGATATTTTTTGGATCTGATGGTGATGTTTGTTTCAGCAACCGGAGTACCGCCTACAAATCCAACTGAAGTCAGAGCCGAAATCAGAGCCGGAACCACAGGCAAGTGTACCTTGCCAAACCCTGCGGCTTGCTAATTATTTTCTGGACTTAATTATGCATTAGGGGGCAAGTAAAGCTTGCCAAATCTCAGTAATTCTTGACATAGTATTTTACTTGATTTCTTGTGAAATTAATTGTAAACTTGTTTTAACCGCTTAACCTAGGAAACGAGTGACGTGCTTAGTGTCCGATCATAGTCGGGTGCCAACTCCGTACGCGGAGTTGTGTAACGTCACATAGACATGGATATCGAGACCCGATAATTCTCGTACTTGTCTTATCAAGTACACCAGAACCCAGGACACTTGACACTATTTCATGAGACAGAGTCTTCCGGAGATATTCAAGGTGATTCTGTATAGGATGAATGTTATATGACATAGACTTTACATTCTTAGACATTTGATTCATAGCTATCAGACTTGCTGCATTAGTTATAATCGTGCGTGACGTGGACATAAGGCATCGTGGACATGAGACGTGGGATTACATTGGGCGGGGAGAGACACACATACTACAGGCTGATATTATATATATATAACATAGTATATTTCAGAGTATAATTCATAGTTATTGCCGCTACCGGCTCCCCGACACAGAGCTTGTAGTGGCTTCAGCCTGAGTTCTAGTGCTGCCCTCATATTGCATATCACTTAGCTGGTTATATAGTTTACCCTGTTGTTTCATTTATCGCTGCACTCCATATATTTTGGCTTGTATTTTCTGTACCTTGTTATGTCCCCTGAGGACCTGGAATGGATGATGTCCCCAGGTACAGCTGAAGAAAACTACCCAGAGGTGTACGGAACCGGAGCACTTCTCGAAACAGAACCAGGAACCGAAGACGAGATAGTGGCCGAAGATTTCTCCTGAGCACCGGCTTCATCTACTCAGTATTTCCATTTTTCCAGTATTTTATTTCCTGTCTTTTCCTTAAGTGTAACAGAATAATTCTCGGATTTGTTTCCCGAGACACTTATTTGATATTGCTTATTTATTTCCATTACATTATTTCTGGCAATTAATCTGTGTTTATTCTGTGGATGAGATTAGAAATACCTGAGACTTGTAACATAGTACTGCTAGACTACAGCTTAAGCATGCCCTGATGGATCCATTAAATTGGGCTGTCCATCAGTGCGTGCTGCTGGCCATTGCTCATGTGCTCAGTCCCTCGACATTTTGGGACTGGGGCGTGACATGGTTTTTGTGGTGGCCCATGCAGGTCTACGACTAAATTGTTCGGTTTTAACTTAGGGACCGAACAGGCCTGCAATAAAAATAGGATAAGTTTTTAGAATCTCATCCACTTGCTTGAATCGTTTTTGATATCTGTATCGTATTCGAACTAAATTGAACTTGCATCTTGCCTTGATTCCTGTGCGCCTCTTATTGGTTATTTTGGATACAGGGAAATGGACCCCCTAGAATGCAACGAGACTCCCGTCGGAACACCACAAGCTACAGGTGTCATCTACGATGACGAAGTGACACCAGTCGGAGGAGTTCCACCAACTCAACAGAGCCAGCAGGCAAGTCAACCTACCTCCCGATTCCGGCGCGATGACATCCCACCTCCGCCGCAGTTCGTTCCACCAACGCCCGTACTCCCACAAGGACAGCCAATTGACAGTAAAGCTCAACGCACAGATGGTGGGGGTTGGAAAGATCTTGCTTTTGGACACGAGGCTCAGCGTCGCGAAGCTAATTTCTGGAGGGACGGCATCGTAACTGTACTGGAGCAGGCCAACCTACCAGCTCGACGGCCATCTACAGGCTCTATCACTGACTTCCGCCAACTGAAGCCCCGCACTTTTTCTGGAAAAGAGGAGCCCACAGAGGTTCATGAGTGGCTCACCAACATACGGCATCAACTTGAAGCAGCCGAGCTTCCACGAGACCGCTGGATGACTGCCGTCCGAATGCAGTTGACAGACAATGCGCACCACTGGTGGTTGTCTGAGGAGGCGCGACTCGGACCAGACCGAGTCACTTGGGAGGAGTTCTCCAGACTCTTCCAAGAGATGTACATTCCGGCTATCGCACGATCCAAACTGCGGGACAAATTCAATCGCCTCACCCAGGACTCTATGACGGTGGAAGAGTACAACGCAGAATTCATTCGTTTAAGCCGCTTCGCCCCAACCCTGATCCCGACAGAGGAAGAGAAGGCCGAGAAGTTCTTCGACGGACTGAACTTCGAGCTACAGAGACTCATCGGATCCGTCGCCCCCACCTCCTACTCAGACGTTCTCGTTGCAGCCCGGCGCATGGAACGCGTCACCAGGAGGGAGTCTCGCCACAAGCGGCCAATCACCTCAGCACCAGACAGAACATCACCAGGAGAATCTGCAAAGAGATCTCACACGCACCAGCCACCGAGGACAGCTTCGCAGACCCTTCCTACCTGTCACTACTGCGGCAAGATAGGCCATGTTGAGAGGGACTGCAGACGCAAGTTGGGATTGTGCCTGATTTGCGGCACCAATCAACACATAGCCAAGGACTGTCCCCAGCATCGAGATGGAGCACCGAGGGCAAACCAACCAGCTTCACCAGCACCGAGGCTACCTCTGGCACCTCAGGCGACACTCTTCCAGCAAGCCCAACAGCAGCAGAGGAATCTACCTCAAGGACGAGGACAAGCTTATGCGCTGACTGTGCAGGACGCTGATGCGAGTAAGTGATTCATAGTTATCCGTTTCTAGTCTTGTTGTAGCTCGTGCCTCTTGGTTCGTGACCTCAGCCCCAACCTAGTAATTTGCAAATAATAACCTGGTTTTCATAAAAGTTGTAGATCTTTTGCTTCAACTAGATTTTCTCTGGAAGTGCATAACTTTCAATGTTAGGGAAACGGTACTTCCCTAAGTATCTTGTGATGTGTTTTCGAACGATGCTTGCGACCGCGTCATCTCTGTTGATCGGTTATTCTTTGATTGCGAGGACGCAATCCTCTTAAGGGGGTAGATTGTAAACCCCCTGATTTTTCAAATTTTAAAAAAAACTGGATTTTTCACAATTTTCTGGAATTTTCTGGGAATTTCTGTAATTTAAAAACAGGGTTTTAATTATTCAACGATTTTTAATTAATAATAAATGATATTAAAATATTATGAAAATAATATTTGTGGATGTAAAATGAAAAACTGGACTTAAGACAATTTTTCTGGAATTTATCGGACCCCGGACCTATTTTTTAAAACACCTAAAACTATTTATTTAATTAATTAATTATTTATTTATTTATTAATTATTTTATTATTATTATTAATATTATTATTATTATTTTTAAAAATAAACCCGAGCCCGGCCCGGCCCATTGGGCCAAACCAGGCCCAGCCCCACCCGGCCCAGACCCTGCCCAGCGGGTCGGGTCGGATCCGCCGCCGCCCGACCCGCAACCCGACCCGTCCCCTTCTCTTCCCCCACGACCCAGCCGTGCCGCAATTCCCGCCGCCTCCGCCGTCGGCGCAGCGCCGCCCGGCCAGCCACCCACGCCCCTCGCCTCGCCACGCCACCCCTCGCTCCGCCCATCTCGGCCACGACCACCTCCCCCCAGCCCCTATAAAACCCTAACTCCTCCTCCTTCGATCTCCCCCTCAGCCACCGCCAGCCACCACCACGCTCCACCGCAGCCGACGCCTCCCTCGCCTAGCCGCCCCCCTGCAGCTGCCGCCGGACGCCGCACCACCCTGCCCAGCCACCTCCCTCCTCTTCTTCTTCTCCAGCCGCAGCAACAGCAGCAGCTCCGGCCGCTCCCCGCGCCGCCTCCGCCGCCTCCAGGGCCGCCGCGTGCCCCCGCTGCCTTCGGCCCCTCCGCCCGGCCGGCCTCCTCGCCCTGAGCCGCCGCAGAGCCGCCGTCTCCGCCGGGAACCCTAACCCTAACCCTAATTCATTGTATCCGACACGTGTCGGACACGTGTCGGACACGAATCGCCCCTGGTTTTCGGGTCCCCTTCAGGTACTTGTAACTTTTACCTCGTAGCTCCGATTTCGTTTTTGCAAATTACGTTGCGAAGCCTGTACGACCCTCTCGGTGCTCGGACAAACCGTTCGGGGCATCGCATCCTGTGGTGATCGCACACCGCGATCCAAAAACAGGAAAAACCAGACCCCGTTTCACCCCGGAACTGAGTACGCCCCGCCGAACGGGACGACTTGGTCGCGCGCGGTCTTCACAGATACGTGCGGATCGTCGATACGGACGTGTGGGATTTCGCAGAAGTCGATTCGGGTGTGCGTGCACACCGGGATCAACGCGTATCCGCGGACATCGCCCTGTATCCGTACTTTTTGGAACGCGTCCTAACTTTGTGTACACACGTCGGATCGTGACGAAACTTGCGCCATCGGACTCGTAGCAATACGCTGGTCCTGTGGGTCAAGTTTGGTTCTATTCTGAGAACGTTGACAAAATCGCGTGTCGTGGGCCCCAACAGGCCCCGCTCGACGGGCGATTTTGTGATCGGCTCATCGAAATCCAATTCTGGAAGCTCCGTTGGGTTCGTATCATCGTTCCTGACCTGTTGACACTAAGTTTGGTAAATTTGGAGACCTTTGACCTGGATACATTTTTCGGTGTAAAGCGGGCCCACCTGTGGACCCCGTTCTGACCCAAAATTATCGTTTTTGCCCTTGTCTCCAAATTGGACTCAAGGACAGGCGTTTCTAGCTGATTGATATTTTCTGGATCCAATGGTGATGTTTGTTTCAGCAACCGGAGTACCGCCTACAAATCCAACTGAAGTCAGAGCCGAAATCAGAGCCGGAACCACAGGCAAGTGTACCTTGCCAAACCCTGCGGCTTGCTAATTATTTTCTGGACTTAATTATGCATTAGGGGGCAAGTAAAGATTGCCAAATCTCAGTAATTCTTGACATAGTATTTTACTTGATTTCTTGTGGAATTAATTATAAACTTGTTTTAACCGCTTAACCTAGGAAACGGGTGACGTGCTTAGTGTCCGATCATAGTCGGGTGCCAACTCCGTACGCGGAGTTGTGTAACGTCGTATAGACATGGATATCGAGACCCGATAATTCTCGTACTTGTCTTATCAAGTACACCAGAACCCAGGACACTTGACACTATTTCATGAGACAGAGTCTTCCGGAGATATTCAAGGTGATTCTGTATAGGATGCATGTTATATGACATAGACTTTACATTCTTAGACATTTGATTCATAGCTATCAGACTTGCTGCATTAGTTATAATCGTGCGTGACGTGGACATGAGGCATCGTGGACATGAGACGTAGAATTACATTGGGTGGGGAGAGACACACATACTACAGGCTGATATTATATATATATAACATAGTATATTTCAGAGTATAATTCATAGTTATTGCCGCTACCGGCTCCCCGACACAGAGCTTGTAGTGGCTTCAGCCTGAGTTCTAGTGCTGCTCTCATATTGCATATCACTTAGCTGGTTATATAGTTTACCCTGTTGTTTCATTTATCGCTGCACTCCATATATTTTGGCTTGTATTTTCTGTACCTTGTTATGTCCCCTGAGGACCTGGAATGGATGATGTCCCCAGGTACAGCTGAAGAAAACTACCCAGAGGTGTACGGAACCGGAGCACTTCTCGAAACAGAACCAGGAACCGAAGACGAGATAGTGGCCGAAGATTTCTCCTGAGCACCGGCTTCATCTACTCAGTATTTCCATTTTTCCAGCATTTTATTTCCTGTCTTTTCCTTAAATGTAACAGAATAATTCTCGAATTTGTTCCCGAGACACTTATTTGATATTGCTTATTTATTTCCATTGCATTATTTCTGGCAATTAATCTGTGTTTATTCTGTGGATGAGATTAGAAATACCTGAGACTTGTAACATAGTACTGCTAGACTACAGCTTAAGCATGCCCTGATGGATCCATTAAATTGGGCTATCCATCAGTGCGTGCTGCTGGCCATTGCTCACGTGCTCAGTCCCTCGATATTTTGGGACTGGGGCATAACAAAACTAGGGCTAGTTGAATCTAATTTGAAATAGAACACGGCATTTTATTTAATTATACAATATTTATATCACTTAGTGCACCTTGTCGTTGCTTCGGTAATTGGAGCACTACAATAGCCATTGCCTTCCTACAAATTTTATATCCTTGCCCTAGACGTGCCAGCCATCTATTCTGACCTTTGTGTAACTTATAATTATGCTCTCTTGTGCTACATTTTAGTCGCACAATAATCGTCGCAAATGTTATTATTTAATTCTAAATAATTCAACTTTGTATCCTTGTGCATTCCAATCGAAATTGGAGACACAATCTTGACTCGTTTCATACAACCCAAATTATGATAATATTCTACTCTGAGCCCTCTATGTCCATGACACTTGCGTCCCATCCAATTTTAGTCTCATGTACTTCTAATTAATTCAAGAATACCCTGCACATTAATTTTTAATTAATTTAATACAATTTCCATCTTTGTGCAATTTTCCAATGGTATGACACTTTTATGCAAAAGCGCATTGAGGTGTCCACACCATTGGACAATACATGAATAAACTCATTTCTCCTTCATGTATATTTTTCCATAATTTTTGGGAGTGTGTAACTCACATCAACCCACATTGACCCATAGCCCTCCATCATTTTGAAATTTGGAATCCTAGCCTTCCATTTGAATCCATTTAAATCCTGGCCCTTGAAAAATATCAATGAGAAGCCCTTTTCCCAAGGGTTTGACCAAGCCCTAATTCTAGGTCAACCCAATGCATTGTACATATATAAATAATTCTTTTCCTTTTCTTTTCTATTTCCTTCAACCCCAAGACATCAGCCGACCCCATGTTCTTGTTCACCATCCCTTTTCCCCGACTCATCTTCATCTCTTCTTCCCGTCGACCCCGCTGCACATCCCGACCAGTCCCTCGTCGAGCCGCTCCGTCAACCCGCTGCCATCCTCGCCGGAGCCCTGGACCCCCGCCTCTCCTCGAACAGACCCACCACCGGTCTTCCATACCCCGACCACCGCCTTCCTAACCGCCTCACCGCGACTGACCCCGCCGCCAGCCGCTGCTGCGATTACTGCTGCTGCCACGGCTGCTGCAACTTCCGCCGAGGTTGCTGTTGTCGTTGCTGTCCCGTGCGATGCCGGAGCTCCGCCCCACGCCGGAGAACAGTACGTCGACGAGCCCAGACCCCCTCTCGGCCACGACTAGGTAAACATCGTATTACCTCTTTTCTTCATTGTGTCGTTGTGTCATTTAATGGACACAAGTAAAGTAAGGTGAAACCCTAAGAGAATCATATGTGTGTGTGTGTATGGTTATTTTATATTAGAAATTGATGTTAAGTAATGACCTAAATAATAATTAATTTATTGAGGAGAAAACACTGTGTTGACCTAGCACTTGGACAACTAGCCTTGTGCACGCATCCTTATAAAATGCTAGTAAAGACTTATAATGTAGTATTATACATCTTAGTTGCATAGCATATCCGGACGTTTTATTGTCTTGGCGTACACACCACTCATGGACAGGACACACGTACGTCGTAGCTGCGTGCACAGGCGACTATGTTAGTTGACCAACTTTAACCCCTTAAGTTAGTGTCTAAGAGCAGCATAGTGGTTCTGTATGTATCACTTTAGTGTCTAATGGTCGGATTGCTATATTATATTTTATGTATAGGGTGTGTGTGTGTGAAATGCATGAATGATAAGGATGTTGTTTGGGGTTATATATATATATATATATATATATATATATATATATATATATATATATATATATATATATATATATATATATATATATATGTGTGTGTGTGTGTGTGTGTGTGTGTGTGTGTGTGTGTGTGAAATGCATGAATGATAAGGATGTTGTTCAAATAAATTTTGGTTTGGTAGCTTTGATGGTATGATTGAGGATGAACATTATTTATAGATGACCGAAATCCCACTTGATGAATATTAGTGTTTGAGGATATTATTTGAGGTCGTTATGCTATTTGATTATTCGTATTTATCATAACGTTTTCCTAGTCAACTTTGGTCAACCCTCTTGTTAGTACCTTAGACGTGAGTTTTGTAACTAAGACAAAATCTTTGTTAGTTCATGATGTCATCTCTTATTTTAGATAGTTTTGAGCTAGATTATTAATAAATTTATATATCATTTCTAGGTACTTTGGGATCCTCGGACTTGGACGTTGTACCAGAGCCCCGCCTTCAGCATCCAGATCCAGGCAAGTGTATCTTGTCATTCTGTAACTCAGTTCCAGTTTTACTTATTTAATTCATCTATACATTGTGCGCGCTTTGGATCAAAATTGTTACTTAGCGTCCGGGTCATATCTTGGTGCAGACATTTGTTGGTAACATCTAGTATCGATTGTTAGATGTTTCTCGATACCTTTATGTACCTACTTGGTTACATCAAAATCCTAGGACACATTCAGACACTGTCCTCATACCAAACTTCCTGTATCCTGATAGTGTCAACATGACCGGAACCTGTGATGACTATATGATCGTGATTGTTGCTAGTTACTTCAGTATGACAAGACTGTTTAGATAGAGGTTCAGGCTCAGCGAGCTGCGGATGCGTCTCGTTGACCGCATTGGGAGGAAAAGACAGTTATTAGACGCTTGGGCTACTTCGCATGCAATATATATATATATATATATATATATATATATATATATATATATATATATATATATATATATATATATATATATATATATATATATATATCCTTATTTACGTAGAGATCTTGTATTCGGAGTCGTAGTACTTACTGTGTGTCTCTGTGCTCGGGGCTACGGGTACGCACCGTGTCTTGTGCCTCGGAGCTACGGATTTATATTTGGAAAGCCCACGTGTCGAACATTGTCTTCAAGTTGTGTCTCACTTAGGTGGTTATTCTAGATTACACCATCGTATCACATGTTTTCTTTTTGTTTTACTATGGCATGATATTTTTGTTCCTTGTTATGTCCCTCTGAGGACCAGGTTCCTTTCCAGGCATAGGCGAGGAGGACTACCCGGAGGAGTATGGACCGGGTGTATATCCAGGAGCAGGATTTGTAGCAGAGGACGAGATCATTCCCAAGGACTTCGCTTGATCACCGGTAGTGACTTCACTATATAGTTTGCAGATATCGGCCCTAGTTATCTTATTGCTTTCTTTCATTCAGTAGTTGTAGTAGCGGGTTTGTTCCCATGTGACCCTATCTATGATGATACATTTTCGGACTTATTTTCTTTCTGCACATTAGTAGACTTGTTTTCTCTGTGTTTCATATTTTTATGTTTGTGGATGAGATTAGTTACATTGCTTATGTTTAAATGTTGGGTTATATCATTGTACTTTACAGCTTAGGTGCACTCCAACGGGTCCATTAGATTGGGATGTCCTTCGGAGTGTACCCGCTGGCCAATGCTACGTGGCTCAGTTCCTTATATTTGGATGATCTGATATTCTAATTTATTTCAGTAAAATTTGTATTTTGTTGTTGATAGGTGGTGGAATCTTAGATAACTAGGATGATGGAAGTTTTGGTCAATGTTCATAAATAGCTTTGACATATGCAGACATATATGACACAGCACTGGAACATGTAATATATAACACGAATTATATGAAGTTGTGTCAAATTTTATTTGGGAATGCGACATCACATAGAGTGCAATGGCGTCGACTCCATAGGTCATGTCGCCGCCTAATTCATTTCAATCAAAAATGAATAAAAATATTATCCATAATCTATATTCTACTACGATTTTTTTTTTATATATCTTGAATTCCGTCGGTCATACTTATCCTAAAAAAAAATGAATTCCTATTTTTTTTGGATCTAGTTGAGATGATTCTACTCGATTGTATCTAATTTGGACAAATACATATGGTTATGTTTTTTTTTTTTTTTTTTCACAGAAAGTAAACCCCTAGAAGTACCTCAGCAACTGCAAACAAGAAAATAACATATGGCGGCATGTTGCTTGCCACAACCCCCTTTCAGTTCATGGTATCTAATACTGTATATGAGCATCAAACTATTCTCTTTGTTCTTCTCAGTTGTCATACAGTTGCATACTCCATTTGTTCACACGTGCATGATGCATTTAAGCTTGAACTTTTTGGTTTAACTTGGCACCAAAGGTTACATTACTTAATTATGAATTGTCTGTGCTGACTGATTTTGTCCAAACATACAAGTTATCATCCAAAGACTAGTAGAATTCAAGGATAACATGTTTGTTCAGTTCAAGTCTCATTGCAGACGACGGAGTAGCTAGGAAGCAAATCTTAAGAGTAAACACTAGATCAAAGAGTATACAGTATTCTTACCAAATTGTATGCTACTACTTTCAGATATGCTTTATTAATTAGATCATTCTTATTTGTAGATGATTCTCCTGTGACCGAATCCAAGAAGACCATCAATTTTCCACGATATCCGAAGATATTGATCTATTGCATGATGCGACATTTAAGTCTGTTAACAATATATATATATATATATATATATATATATATATATATATATATATATATATATGCTATTTGAATAGGTCAGTATGAGGTGCAACTTATAAATATGCCAACTTGTATGTGTATTTTCTATGATTAGTCATCCCCCTTGTCAGCAACATTGGAAAGTAGCTAGCCATCTCTTTGGAAGATATATGTGGGTGTATGTTCACAGACCAAGGCTTCATACCCAAGTTATCCTAAAGTCATGACTGAGTTCTTTTTTCTCAACATATTATACTATAATTAGTACTCCTTTACTTTTAATTATGCTTAACTTGACTTATTTTATATTTTTCATATCGATGCAGTATGAAACGCATTGGCCATTTTGAAGAGGGAAAGAGTGCTGGATAAAGGTACTCATCAGATAGAGATGCTGTCACAGATTTTCCTTCTTTCGTATGATCTGCAGTCCCTTTTACATAATATATATAATAATTCCTATGACAATTGCTAAGCATGTGCTTATATATAATTAAGAATAATTATTGGATTTAACTTATCAGAGATTGCTAGTTAATTTTAGCCGGATTTGATTATACCATTGCTTGAAGGAAGATAATTTGGATTCCGGAACTAACGGAGACAACTTGGTATGAGAGAAATTGTAATGTAAATGCGTCTCTAACCAATTTTTTTTTTCATTTATTCTTGTTAGTTTTAATTTTCCTATGAAAATATTTAGATAAGGGCCCATTTGAATGTCCTCTTAGGTTTTGAGCTCAGGAAAGAGGTAAAAGAATCACATTAGTTGTAATTTAAATGAATACTTCTCGTATCCTCCTAGCTAGACCTTACCCTTTCCGTACCCATATGTCAGTGGAAAGGGTCAATAAAAAAGCTAAGTTTTTGGCACTTATTGAAAGTATCTGTCTACAATTTAATCATGTCATGAATTCCCCACGGAATTGTTAATCTTATATTCCTCAGCAGATTGGTTTTGGAATCAGCAATCTATTGGGGGAAGACAGGAAATATAAATAATGAATAAAGTCATGCAGCCACATATATATATGTAAGTAGCTTAATATAGATTCTCACACTCTGAAGGAATATTCAATAACTTAACATATACAAATTACAATGAATCAATCAAGAGCATTTCCAAATTAATTATTATCATGGAACAGAATTATGATCAGTAAGAGCTAGTGTGTGAAGAAGCAGTACAAAAGTGAATGATATGCAAGATATGGTTCCTGAGACCCTACGATATCTTCATTAGTAAATCTAGCACGCACATCGCCATGCCGAGGCTGTTATGAGAAGCCGATCTTGCCATCCTAAAGACAACCCCCCGCCGTCTTCGTCTCTCCCGAAGACTCTAAACCCTCCGGCGCCACCGCTTCCAAGATCCGTCTCCGAGCAATGGCTCTTTATCTTCAACAGAAGCTTCGCCTGGCTCACCGACCTCGAGCTCAGCTTCACTCCTTGGAAGTGATTGCTCTCCATCCTCTCCTTCAAGCTCTCCAACTTATAACTATACTTATTCGAAGAGTCTCTGCAAGCAATATTCTTCTTTATCTCTTTCCCCAAATGATCTCTCTCGATGCTGAGCCTCTCGGCGCTGTCAGCCGGCAGGCAGTCGTCGAGGGAATCGAACATGGCCGCGAAGTAATGCAACGATTCCACGAATCTCGACAAGAAGCTCCGAGGGCCTACGCCGGCTTCTCTCTCTACCAACACCACCAAAGACGGATTCAACGAGTAGATGTGTCTCAATGTGGCGGTGATCTCGGCGGAGCTCCTCAGAGATTGCAGGTAGAACACCGAGTTGACCACCAGGGTCTCGCTCATGTCGATCTTTAAGTCGTCGTCGTCGTCGCGGAAAGAAATAGGAGAAGAAGAAGCAGCTCTTAAGAGACGTCCCTCGAACTTGAAGAACAAGTTGCTGCTGCTGCAGCTGCTCTTGGCGAAGCTAGTGAGTCTTGCTTCTGTTTGTTTGAGAATGTGGATGTTTGGACCCAACCCCGTGATGCGGAGAGAGATGGGTTTGGCGGTTGTAGCCTGGTCCGATAGGGACTGGATGAGAGAAGGCCATTGGAAGCCATAGGAGACGTCCAAGTCTATGACATGTAGGCTCATGATCCTCCTCCCATTATTGTGTTCCTGATCTTGATCCTTGTGGAAGGCCTCGACGATGGCCTGGTTGGCGGTGAAGTGGGCGAACTGGTAGTAGGGAGAGGCCTGGTAGAGCTGGGTGAAGGCGGAGAGCTCCTCTTCCGCACTAGGAACAGCGACGATCCTGTCGTGGAGCGGAGAAGACGTCGACGTCGTGCGAAGTAGTCTCGCGGCCAAGCCGTCGGCGAAGTAGGCAGTGACTCTCTGGATCGGGTCGCCGGCGAGGGAGACGTTTTGGTACAATTCGATTAAGGAGTCGACGGCGGAGGTCGTGTTGTTCCCGTCGACGGCAGTGGCGGCGGTGAGGAGCGAGCGGATGAGCTCCAGCTGGCCCTTGCCGTCTTCCTCCACGCCACCGCCGCGTCTCTTCCTGATCACCATTTCGTCTCGGCTTCGGAGCAATCCGAGGAAGCTATCCTTCTCCTCCTCCTCCTCCTCCTCCTCATGATCCTTGGGTGGTCTCTTCTTGATCCTCTTCTTGGCGTTCACGTCGAGGTGGCTCCTCCATCCACTGTTGATACCTAGGCCTAGGGTCAATAGCTCCTCCCCGCACTCTTCTTGCATCACCTCTCTCTCTCTCTCTCTCTCTCTCTCTCTCTCCCTCTCTCTCTCTTTGGTACGTTGGAGTTGGAATATAAGTAAGGTTGGGTGGGGGGAGCTAGCGAGCAATGTGATGAGACGAAGAGAGAGAGAGAGAGAGAACAAACAAAAGAAAGAGAGAGAGAGAGAGAGAGGATGATCAAAGAAAGAAAGGGATCATTTCGTATCTTTCTTTTCCTACTACTTTACTCCAAATTCTTCTTAGTACTTTTCTTCATTGAGATTGATTCCTAGGTTCTATTCTCTTTAAAGTTTAATAATATACAAATTGCAATTGGTACATATATTATTCTTATTATCATGTCTATGTTTTGTTCATGGTTGGCTTTTGGTGGGAAGTGGTTGGGAGTGGGAATGATTCAAAAGATGCCTTAACTAACTGGGTGGGGGAGGGAAAGAGCGCGGAATCATCAACCGGCCTGGTGTGGTTTGTTGCGTTGCCCATGCAGCCAAAATCATCTATACCGATATATAAATATAATCCAAATATTATGTATATCATGATTGGACCTTTTTTTTCTCTGATGTATAGTATTTGATAGTTTATTTTTTTTTATACAATTATTTTCTTAAAAATATATATATATATATATTTTTGTGAAATAATGAAAAATAAAACTAGTCTAACTCATAGAAGAAAAAAAATTCATTGGGAATAATTATTTTTCATGAAAGATAATAACAATCAAACATTCAAATTAAATTTTTCGTAAGAAAATCTTAAAATTCCATAAAAAAAAAATTTCTTAAAATTAATAACTTGTTTTCCAACTTGCAATCAAAAGCTCCCTTAATAATATTTTTGGTACAAGACTTAAATATATTATTATTTATAGATAAAAAAAAATTTAGTCATTTATGCACTAATTTAAATTGGCAATTTCTATAGGCACTTCAATTTTTGCTTATGACAGTCCATTATTTCAGGACAGTTCAAATATTTGAAATTTTTACTCATTACAGTCCAAACACTACCAGAAAAAGTCAAATTAGCGACGTCTAAAAACGTCGCTAAATAACAAAAAATCGTCGCTAATTTGGTTTAGCGACGTTTTAAAGTTGTCGGAAAAAACCAAGTCGCCAAAACAAAAAACGTCGCTATGCCGACGTTTTTTAGCGACTTTAATGTGTCGCTAAATTTAGCGACGTTTAGCGACTCCGCGTCACTAAATAGCGACGTTTATTAAAGTCGCTAAACGTCGCTGATTAGCGACTTATATAGCGACGTTACACCGACGTCTTTAATGACCTAGCAATACTGCAATGTCAGCAATTTACGACGTATAGCGACGTCATTAGCGACGTATTTAGCGACTAGTTACTGCATCGCTAATTAGCGACGTATTTAGCGACTTAAAATAACGTCGCTAAACGTCGCTAAAAACGTCGCTAATTTTCAAAAAAAATAAAAAAAATATTGCATTTCTGGGTTTACTAGCCCCCTTGGGTTCATTATCAGGTATATGATGGTAGTAGAAATAATTGAATAAAGAACACAGTAGCAGCACCAAGGAAAAAAATTCTAGTGCACTGGGTAAATACAGGCCAAGCTATCAGTCATCAGTTGTAAACCAAAATATGAATAATATAATAAAATTTGAAGAAAAGAAAGCATCCAGCAAATCTCATCGTAAACGTAAAGAATATGGCAAATTTATATCCATACAATCGCATCCTAAATAATATAAAAAATATAAATATCCAGTAACTAACTATACTACTGCGGATCTGCAGGAGGCTGACCACCGGTGCGCTTGAAGGATAAGAACTCCTCATACTCGTCCCGTGGAATCGACACCGATGTCGATGGAGAAGGCAGTGACGTCGGTGGAGTTTGTGTCGATGTAGGCGCACCAGGAAGCCGTGCCCGCTCCAAGTCTGCGACTCGCTGGTGGTAAGAATCCATGGTAGATAACAGCCTCGTACTGCTATAAACCATTGAATCATGCATCATCGTCAGCTTCTCGCCCATCGATAGCTGTGACGCCTGCAGCTCCATGATGTTGCGGTCATTGGAGGCTCTAATATCATTTGTCAAATCCCGGAGCTCCGTCATGCTGTGGTCCAGCATATCCAATCGTGCGATGAGCATCGGATCGTTCGCCTGCGCTGGGACCGGGGCTGCTCCTCCATACTTCGCAGCAACTCGTCACGGAGAGACGCAATCTGACGGTCAACGGCCTCCTGGACTCTGGCCGACGACTGCGAGGGCTGCGACTGCGAGGGCTGTGTGGAATGCGCAGCTGTCGGGGAGGCCCTAGATGACTGCGTCGCAACCAGGGCGCCATAGGAGCCCGTACCGTAGTACGTACCCCTCTGGAGACCACCAGCTGCGGTCACCTACAGGTCGTCCGCCGACGGAGCTGGAGCGGGCTGCGACGAAGTACCAGCCTCTCCAGGTGTAGGTGCACTAGCTGTCGCCCGCTCACGCAGCCTAAGATACTCGGTCTAGAAAGGTTTGGAAACTCGATAATTGCCTAAGTTATATTAAAATTAACACAAAGTAAAGTAATACTTACATATGTTTGTGAGGCCCTCTCATCAATGAGATTTCCGTCCTTGCGATGGGTGGCCAAGAAGACGGTCACCATGTTTGCATCCTCACCCCTCTGTACCTGTTAAAAATATATTATTTATTACTAAACTTAAATATTTTTTCCAAGTACCATTTTATGGTACTTATATTAAAATAATATATTTTAAAAGAAAAAACATACCAAACGACAGAAATGTTCCGTCATCGGAATCGAGCCACCACACCACTTGGCAGCATTCTGCCTAGCCGTCTTGGCCTTCTTGTAGCTCGGATCGTCGATCTAGCCCTCATCGCAGTCCACTGCTCAGGCGTGATCCAACCTTGGATTGGTTTTCCAGCACGATCACGAGCCTTCTGGTCATCCAGAGCATCTCGGATAAGCTTGGCGGCAACGGTAGGAAAGAGCCGCTCGATCAACTCGGCCCGGTACGGAGGATAAAAATACGTTTGCTACAATAAATAATTTAGTAAGTTAGCATCACGAATAAGTTATATAATATGCATAAATTAGAGGATTTATTTAATATACTTTTACTTGGAAGTGCGCAAACCAGAACGCCTTCCTCTCCTCCGAAGCCTCAGAGTAGTTGATCCAAGTTCGACACGTACCCGTCTGGAAAATTTAGACCCTGAATCCACCTACAAAGTCTACCTTTATCCTCTTTCTCCAGTGAGAAAACTGACTTAGGTTGCTTTAACTTTCCATTCCCCTCCTCTATCAAATGCAATGCAGGACGTCTACATATTTCTTCTAAGTCCAACCTGCCTTCGGATTATCTTTCGTCTTCCCCTTTACCTCCATTACAGTATTAATTATGTTATCAAACACATTCTTCTCGATATGCATGACATCAAGGTTATGTCTGATCAGATTGGTGCTCCAATATGGCAGATCCCAGAATATACTCCTCTTCGTTCAGTTATGGGTGCGACCAAATCCGTCACACTTGTACCCCTTAGCAGGCTCTTCGATAGCACTTGGTAAATCTTTTACCTCTTCCCATATCGTGCATCCGGGCCACCTTGGTGGTGGATTGGCCTTCTCCACAACTCCCGCACGAAAAGCATTCCGGTTCCTCCGGTACGGATGATCCTTCGGCAAAAATTGACGATGACAATCGAAGAAGCACGGTTTGCCTCCGTGTTTTAAACGGAAAGCCTGTGTACGGTCCATGCAATACGGACATGAGAGACGACCATGGGTTCTCCATCCCGAGAACCCATCCCGATAACATTCCATAGGCCGAAAAGTCGTTGATGGTCCACATAAGTGCTGCCCTCATCTGAAAATTATGCTTTCTAGAAACATTGTACGTGTTGGCACCTACTTCCCACAGCTGATTCAACTAATCTATCAAAGGCTGTAAATACACATCGATGTTCCTCTTCGGATTGTTCGGACCCGGAATAATAACGGTTAGGAACATATACGGAGTCTTCATGCACATCCAAGGCGGTAGATTGTACGGAGTGACGATCACAGGCCAACACGAATACTGGGAGCCCGAAAGTCCGAATGGGGTAAAACCGTCAGAGGAGAGCCCCAATCTGACATTACGCGCTTCCTCGGCAAAATGTGGATACTCTCGATCAAAGTGCTTCCATGCTTCTCCATCGGATGGATGATCCAATACTCCTTCGATCTGTTTTCGCCTGTGCCAACTCATGTTTTCTGCAGTCTCCTTAACCATAAACAACCGCTGCAACCGCGGCGTCAAAGGCAAGTAGTGCATCGAATCGGTAGGCTTCCTTGCACCGACAGACTTTCCTCTAACAGTGGCCTTGTAGCGATCAGCGCCACAGAATCTGTACGCATCTTCATCCTTGTCGTCTTTGTAGTACAACATGCACCCTTTGCGACATGCATCGATTTTCTCGTATCCCATCCAAAGCGATCTCACCATCCTCTTAGATCGATAGAAGTCTTTAGGCAACTTTGCACCCTCGGTCTATAATCAAATCGAGTAGTCGATTATAGCATTCTTGCGACATGTTAAAATCGGACTTGATGCTCAATAATCTTGTAACCACCTCCAACGGTGAATGATCCTCACAACCAGGATATAGTGGAGTCCTTGCATTCTCCAGGAACTCCATAAACTTTGCAGCATCGGTATTCGGTGCCTCCTCAGCTGCATCATAATTGTCCGGATTGAAACTAGGTCTCGCCGCATCATAATTGTCCGGATTGAAACTAGGCCCCGCCGCATCATAAACCATGTTCACCAACCCGTCGTCGTAAGCATCGTGGTCGTGGATATCCATATACGGCTCCACATAGGGCTCCGACTCCGATGCTAGAGATACAAGTTCTCCGTGCGCGGTCCACTGATAGTAATTCGGCGAGAAGCCCTTCGAGTATAAATGATATGTAACTTTCACTTCTGGATAATATTTCCTGTTGCGACATCTCACACACGGATACTTAATTTTGGTACCGTCCATGTACTGAGGGAAAGCCTTGGCGAACTGCAGGAACTACTGTACACCCTCAATGAATTCATCCCGCACACCACACATGTCATCAGGATAACGGTTGTACATCCACGAACGATGACATAGATAGTAATTCATATCCATTTCTAGATACTTCTGCAAAAATGACAGTATGTATCATATAAATCATTACATATAGTGGTTTATCACCTAACTTTATAACTTAACCGTACTATTAAAATCATAACTGATATAATACATACTTTCATTTATCAAAGTCTAAAATAAGCAATATTCAAAACAACTGACCATTTATCAAAGTCTAAAATAAGCAATACTTTCATTTCATAACTGATATAATACATACTTTCATTTATCAAAGTCCAAGAGCCCTTGAAATGATAAACAAGGTTAACTAGTTCATGGTGATGTTTCTAAGCCACTTCTAGATCCATACTAGTTTGTACTAGTCAATACTAGGTTAATACATTGCTACACTATGTCTTCTAGGTCGTACTAGGATATTCTGCTTTGAAATTAAGTACTCTACTATCCACACTGAGAGCCTCTTACCCTTGGCCTGGCACCTTGCACTTCATCCTTATACTTGCTCACTAGACTACAACCCATAGCAGTCACTCCATGATACCACAGTATCAGTTCACTTCATAGCACTTTTGTGCTCTAATTGAACTGCACTGCACTGATCACTCTTGCCAATTAAATCCCTGATACCACAGTATCAGTTAAGGGTTGTATTGGCATGCAACAAGTGACCGGTGAACACCTACCCGATACTTGTCTATACCTTAACCCAAACACATGCCTGCAGACCCTAACTAAGTCTGCAACCTCTGATACTTTGCACTTATTCTGCAGTGGCTAAATCTTCCCTTCACTTAGTTGTTTCCAACTGCCCTTAGCTACTGCTATGGCTCACAGCAGTGCATGTTGCTGCCTTGCCATTGCTCAAGCATGCATGTGTTTGATGCTGCTCAAGTGTGCACCAACACTCTCCCACTGCAGAAGATGACAGGAACCAATCCCCTCCTCACAGTGCCAACCCGACACCACTGTAACACATTGCCAGCTTGCCTAATGCACTAGGCCAAACTGAATTGAGTTCAGTTCCTGAAGCCTCATAGTTCAGTAGTGACACCCACACACAACTCGACTCTTCTACCCTCTCCCACATCAAGTACAGCTAGAAGACACTATGAACACCAACACAGATAACAGTAGCTATATACCTATCTATATATATATATCGAGATACACCTATATATGCATACACTCTCTCATATGCAAATAGATAATACACAAATTTACATATACATATCATATGATACTCTAAGGCATAAATAGATACACACACACAACCACTAGTCCAATTCACAAACATTTGGTGTGCAACACCAAGATACTCTAGGATACATCCTCCATACACCACACCCACCATGATACCAACCCTCAATTCACATGGACACATCCAATAGATCAAATATTGTGTGTGTGTCAGTGTGTGTGTGTGTGTGTGTGTCGTGCATGTGTCAGTGTCAGTGTCTGTGTGAGTGTTTGTGTGTGTGTGCGTGTGTCTGCGTCTGTGTGTGTGTGTCGTGTGTGTCTGTCAGCGTCTGTGTGCGTGTGTCATGTCTCTGTGCGTGTGTCGTGTCTGTCAAGTGTGTCTTGTGTCAGTGTCACATGAGAGAGAGAGAGAGAGAGAGATATTACCTAGAGCTCGAGGAGGAGGAGGGGGATGTCGGAGTAGCCGCAGCCGTGGAGAGCCGGTCGCCGGAGAGGGGGGGGGCGGGGGAAATCGAAAAGTTTCGAATTTTTCGACAGATGGGAAAAAAGAAAACTGAGCCCTAATTAACCAAAATTTAGCGACGTTTAGCGACTCCATATAAAAACGTCGCTAAAATAAAACTTAGAGACGTCCAAGACGTCGCTAAATACGTTGCTAAATATTTTTGATACATATATCGCTAATTACGACGCTAAACGTCGCTAAATCAGACATATTAGCGACGTTTAGCGACCTTAATTGAACTTATAGCGACTAATCTTTTAAAATCTTAATAAAAGTCGCTAAACGTCGCTAAATGTCGCCATTTAGCGATGTATAGCGACGTTTTTTATGGAGTCGCTAATTTAGCGACGTTTTTACTTGGAGTCGCTAAAATACGTCGCTAATCCCGCTTTTTCTAGTAGTAAAATTTTACTCAGGATAGCCTAACCATAACCCAACCCCACCCGCCGGATGAGGAGGAGGCGGAAGCGGGGGCAGAGGAGGAGGTGGAGGCTGGAGGAGGAGGAGGAAGAGGAGGGGGCCTCCGCTGCCGCTCGCCGCCTGCCCCGCTGTCGTCTCGTCGTCGTTCGCCCCCTCCCCCTCCTGCCGCTGTTGTTGCTGCTGCCGTCGTCGCTCGCCGGTCCGCCCTCGCCGTCTCCCATCCCCACACTCAACCGTCTGCCCCGCTGCCGTCTCGCCGTTGTTCACCCCCTCCCCCTCCTGCCACTATTGTTGCTGCTGCCGCAGCCGCTCACCGGCCTGCCCTCGCCATCTCCCACCCCCGCACTCATCCGCCCGCCCCTACACCCCGCTGTCGACGTCCGTCCCTACTGTTGCTGCTGGTTCTTCTTCTTCTTTCCTCCTCCTTCTTAGTACAGTCCTTCCAATTAGAAGGATTGTCAACATTGTGATAGTACTAAGTCAAAAATGTTGACAGTCCTTCAAATTGAAAGGACTGTCAACATTGTGAAAGTCCTGAAAAAAAAATATGGACAATCTAGAGCAATTTTTTCAATGACAAACTTGTAAATAATTCAAAAAAAAACAAAATTGACTAGGTTAAGTATGTTTTGTAGTGTCTATAGAATTTGTCTTTAAATTTATAGATTAATCTAAAACCATCATGATTCTCTCTCTCTCTCTCTCTCTCTCTCTCTCTCTATATATATATATATATATATATATATATATATATATATATATATATATATATATATATATATATACTCCTGTTCTTGCATACGAAATGGGTTGCCCCGACCTCTAAGTTGTTTTAATATTCACTCACTAGTTTTACTTTCAAAATTATTATTGCTTGAACAAGTAAGTTTCTGCATATCTTGAAGCAATATGATTGATTCTTAGTAGGATAAGTGATTAGATTTATATTTAAGCATTTTGGCGCCACAAATGGTAGTCTTTTCTTTACCAGTATAATAAAGTTTTCTTTTTCTTTTCTTTTATTTTTTATTTTTTATTTTTATTTTTTTTTGATATTTGACATGAAGATGTGCAGCGGAATATGCAAAGCTTTCATGGTTGAGATGCTTATTGTGAGATCTCTCCTCCTGGTCTATCTTTTGACAAGAATTTCGCCTTTTTCTTGACTGACGATATTCTTAGTCCTCAGTCATAGTGTGTCATTGTAGAGTGATTTTCCAAAGTTATTTTATTTTTAAACCATTTTTTCAGAGAAAATAAGTTCTAGAAAATTGACCGCTTGGAATGAAAATGACATGCAATATGATGTTGAATGTTCTTCTTTTGCTATATGTTTCGCTATATACATCATAGATCAACCTATAGCTAAAGAGGCTCTAAAATTTCTTTTCCATTGTTCCCATCAACCCGCTGCCAATCCATAGTTTCTTGAGATTTCAGCAAAGAATTCTATTGCATGAACCTAAAGATAAGATAGCCTTCTTTTTCCGCATAATGCAATAGCCTTCTTTTTCCGCATCTCTTCATCATTTTTTTGCTGATGGAATTAAGTCAAATAATCAGAAAGAGAGAATATTTATTTGCACATGTGTATATACCTAGAAAGTAGAGTACTCACCATCTCATTTTCTACACAAGTGTTCAAGATCCTTGAATATTAGGACCGTCGCAGAGGTAAGTCCAACAAGACTTCTGACTTGGCAATCCCCTCTCCAGTCCAACGTGACCCTCAAGAAATCGACATCACAGATGACCTTCTAGGACCATCACATAATAAGAGTCAATGGACAATCAAAATTAGCTTTAGTTAGGACAATCCAAACTTCCAGAACGGTCTATTTAATCTCTATTATTAAAAAGAGGTTTGGAAACGGCTCAAAATTGAGGGTCACGAAGAGAGCGGCGGGCCGTTGATTGTCCATTGGGTGGGTTAGAATATTGGCGAGATGTTGCTCTGAAGTAAGATGTGGATGCAGTCGAGTTGTAATCTCATTTCTTAACTTACATTGTCTAAGGTTTTGGGGAACTTTTATGTTGTTGGAGACAATGGGGCTCTTAACTTACACTGTGTAAGGTTTGGGAGACTTTTATGTAATTATCAAGATTTGATGTACCTACCCTCAATATAGAAGGGACATATATCAGAAAAACCGAAAATAGGAAAGAAAACCTTGTTGAGAGATCAACTTTGTATATAAATATTATTTACCAACTGCAAAAAAATGTAAATCACAAGTGCTTAAAACAAGTTTAAACCTTTTGGCTTGAAATATAACTTAGTCACCGTTAGTTTCCACTAAAAGTTTGGAAAATCCGTCGCTCCAAATTAGAAGAGCCATAATGGAATGATGCTTTCCAATGAATCTTTGGTACAACACAGAAACTATGTGCTGAGGTTCTAAAATATGTTGCTGTTTACCATTATCCCTACGGAAAGTTATTTAAAGATTTTAGCATTGAATTGTGGGGAAATATCCTATTGTTTGACGATGAATGGTGTTGGTTTGTATAAGCTTATTGTTGTCTAAATATCCTTCTTTTGACACGTTGTGAGGGGATTATAGTTTATTAGTCAGGGTCGGCGTTCGTCTTTAGAACGAGAAATACCCAAATAACCCTAAGGTATTTGGACATGGAATTTGTAAGATGGCTAGATGATGCTCATTGCATCTTTTTCTATTAATGCTTAGTTCGAAACAACTAAAGATCCAATGGAAAGAACCCCCAAAAAAGGATCAAAGTCTTAATAGGAGACGAAAAAATAATTGATCTCTGGTTTCTTTAACAAGGTAAGTTATGCGTGTTGCTGCTACTAACAAGAATGTTCGATCCGGAGTTTAAATTTGCCAGTTGGTACATAGATGCTGCATATTCCTGCTTGGGCTTGATCCACAAAAACAAATCTTGTGGAAACAATAAAAACAAATATTGGCGATAATTACATATATATAGGAGGGATACCTATGTTAAAAAAAAAAAAAAAAAAATCCAACTCTGTATTTTAGGATCTGAAAATAAAATGTAAATAATGTAATCTAACTGAGACCGAGACTTGAACTTGGTTTAATATCCTTAAGACAATATTCGACCCGCACAGGTGATTACGGCGTTAATCTCCCATGATACAACGGTACTCTTCCTCCGGTAGCAGCACTTCACACCGCAGGAACTTGTCGAAGCAATGGAGGTGGTCTCTCTCTCTCTATTGGACTTGAATGCTTGATGTATGAATGAGTGAATCACTTGTTTTGAATCCATGTCTCTTTTATAAAGGATGAAGAGACACGAAATGATAAGGACACAATGTTTGGACACACCTATTCCAATATACACACAACCATTGGAAATATTCATTTAATAATTTCCAACAACATATTGTTAAGTGAGTGTAAGTGTCGGGAAAGGGTTTAACAAGCAACGAAAAAATTGGTCTCTTCTTTCACCCCTTGTGTGATAAAAATAGACAAGCTAGTAAAACTGAGCAATAAAAATGACACATGATATTTATTTGGAAAATCTTTCAAATCGAAAGAAAAAAACCACGAGACCGAGAGGTCCAGATACTTCCACTATCACCAATAATAATGGGATTACAAGAGGTCTTCTCTAGACTAAACTAGAGGCATATAATCATCAACCAAAGTTGGAATACACAAAAATTAGAACAAACTCACCGAGTCTGTTCTGAAAATAACCATCGGAATTGCAATCCCACCGTTGGATCTGAACTTCAACGAGTCAGGAACGACACTCTAAAATTTTATCTCGATCGGACTTGATGTGACCATCCGATTAAGGGTAACAAAATTACTGCTGCAGATAGATTATTCAATTTCCAGCTTTCTTTCCTACGGATTTCTTTCACTATGAAGACGAATTCTTGTGTTCTTTTGTCACTCTCTCATTCTCAAATGGCAGCCAATGTCCTCTATTTATAGTGGGATAGAGCATGAAAATTGATGGTGAGTGAATAATGCTTCAAGAGTTCCAATACACTCTTTCTCAATTCCAACACATACTTTTGGCAATACCAAAATTTGACTTCCATTGTTCCAATGGGTTCTCCAATTTTCATGATGGTGAGTTGCCACAATTGAATGAGGAACAACTCCCAACAGTAAGATACCCTTTAAACTTGAAAGTGAAATTAATAGATGCTCTAGGTACATATGATGTACTGTCATCTTTAAATTTGGGAGACATTTGTAGACTTGTGATCCTTGCACTCATTACAAAGCAAGAAAGCTCCAAAAGGAATAATTCAACCTATAGATTTTGAAATTGTAGTATGGGAGAGTCTGCTGCCGCTGCACGAAGCTATTTTTACCTATATATATGGTTATATATGTTTTCTTAAATAAAAAGAAAAATGGCTGAATTGAGCAAATATTCAGAATTCATCGACCAACAATGGAACTTTGAAATGGCATTTTTTGCGAGTCTTTAAGCATGTTTGGTCGCTTGTCGTTGCTCCTCAATCAGGTTTTCGATAAGTCCTATTGTGCACGGTTGTGACATCTGACACAAAGTTGTAGCCGAAACATTCAGAAGATCCCATCTTAGTACAGTTTGGTTGGACCATTCCAAATATGTTGATCAGATCTGTTCTACCTTTTCGGAGATTTACTTATTATTCTCTTTCATTGGAAGAAGCAGTAAGTAAGTAATATGGGTAGGTACTGATGCAAGGCCAGACATTCATAACAAACATGCTGCAGCAAGTAAGTATGGATCAAGCAATTCAAACCTTTTTTTTTTTCTTTTTTACAGCATATTAAGACTAAGAATATGTATCCGACCATGATACTTAATCTGGTGTCCAATTATTGGCAATTCTACAGTTAATTCCTCTCCAACTCCAGAAGAATCACCATTCTTTATTTTATTTTTATACTAAATCCCCAGCCATTTTTCTTACGCATTCTCTAAACTCTTCATCATTACAGCACAATTATCCTACCTTTTAGTATGAAGTAGGATAATGCAGGACAATTCGAGGGGTTCCTTGCATTTTATCAAAGGGGATAATGAACAAAGACTATGTGAGCAACAATACGGTCAAGAACTTGGTTTAACCTGAGCCATTATTCAAACACTAAACACAGCAGCTGGCAGAAGAAATAAACAACCATAGGATTGATATGCATAATATCATAGACTCAAGGGGACATATCAAGTGATCAGAAAGGTGAAAACATACTTAGATTCTTTATTGTTTGGTTGCATACAACAGCTAGTTGATAACTCTTTGAGTAACCAGTAGTGAATAAAGATCATCCTATTTTCTATGCTGAATGAAACCAAGCAGAGGCTTTGAGAACTCAGGAACATTGTAAAGCAAATAGCCTCCAGCCAGTATGGCATCTAGTCAACAGGATTTTACATCAAAAGCTCGTGCAATTTGGAATAGCATGTGCCTGTTGTTGCATAATGACTACAACATTTTGTCCCAGGTTCTCATGTCTTCTTTATATCTGGCATAATTTTTTCGCCGTCTTTAGATCTAAAAACTGTTAATATATATCATTTGCATGATAAGATTTTGCAAATATGCAACTGAATTAGTTTGTTGCATTTAGGTTAATATGGTCATATAGGTCTCTACGAGACCAAAATGAACAATTTTCTGCAGAGATTACGTAATGTAATTAGTTGTCTAAGTTAATTTCTGGAGTCTTTTTCTCATGTTCATCCCTGTTAACATTACCGCCTTATTTAAAGATGGTTTAGAAATTTGATATAATCTTTCATTTCATTTGTTAACTTGAGGTTCAGCAACTGTGCTAAATTAAAATGAGTTGTTTTTTTTGATAATATAGAGTGACTTGTGTTTAGCTTGTTACATTTCCAATCTGAGATAAGTACTTTAGCTTGTTATATCGGTCTAGAGTCTTCTTGACTTTTATCCTTATCACTCATGAAAAAGAAAAGTAACTTGACAATACCAATGAGATAGTGATAAAAACATTGAAAAACACTAGTATTTTATTTTTATTTTGGATCCATTTTGCACAGGGGAAGCTTATTAGGAACTCTTAAATCTGCCGGGCTCCAATCTTGTGATTCTTGATTCATATGTAATTTCATCAGGTGCACTATTCTGTTTCGCTATCTTTTTGTCATCGTTAAACATTTGTAACAGAATTGTTTATGATAAATTTGATTGGATCCAGAGACATGTGCAACAGATACTTTGAACGTCGACCATCGAAATCCATAAAGGCACAAACACGAACCCGCTACGGAGAAGCAAGACAGAACACACAAGCATATATGTGGTAACTTCGTCACCTGAATAAATCTCAATCATTTATATACTAATAACAAGATTGAAAATAAGTTTCTAACAATTCATTTGTCCCAAGAATCGGTCCCTTAAAACTCTCGCGGAGCGTATGTCGTTTTCCATCGAGACGTGATACCGTACGAGCCTGGGGTTGCACCCGCACAAGACAACATCGTTAAAGTTATGGCTATCATCGAACCGATCGAGCACGCAGCGGAGGAACAGTGTTACAAACAATAATCCATCTGAGTAAACGGAACAAAGCTCAAGGCACGAGGTTCTCTGAATACAATGGCATCGTTCCATACATTAAGTTCCTCTATACAAAAGCAGCTCAAAATATCTCGATACGGCGCAAGGCATCGAAACCAGATTTTCGGGTCCTAGGGATGAGGCATGGCTATCGCTTCCTCGGACGATCCAGCACCTGCGAACAAGCAAACTGTTGGTGGGTCGGCACTTTGGATAAAGTACTGGTGAGTATAAAATCAACGAACAGAATCAATATTCACTAAAACCAACACTAAGTAATTATGTTATAAAATATTACATTACTAGTGATTTTCTAGTTTTACCTAGGTTCGTTATATGCAGTACAGGAACAGAGTCATATTATTTCTTTTGGAAACATCTTTGAAATCAGAGTTCATGTTTGATTTCATTCAAGCACACAAGACAGGTCGATTATTCTACTGTCGGGGTGTGTGCAGCGTGTCTCGTGAGTTATACTAAAAGACTCTAGGGACAATGCACCATCTATGAACTATCCTTCTATCAAGCAAACAAGATGAACTATCTATATAATTTCGGTCCCCGAGAAACTCAGAATCAGAAGCGGTAATCCAGCTAACTAATGACCATTTTATCTGATGTTGTTAGCAGCTGTGACTCATGGTTGCTCTTCACTAAAATACGCTCAAAATAGCAGCGAGGACCAAGGTTCAGCTCTGCACTAATAGCCATTGGCTGACCGATGCAAATGCATAAAACACTATCAAATAAACTCTATGATACAGACGAAATAAACAAACATGCCATCTATCTCTTCTCTTCTATCTCTGTGCGGACTGGCCACCATCTCTCCGATCAAGTTCAAGCACGAAGTAGTTATATCAATACACAAGCGATAAGAAAACATGTTCAAGCAATCTCTTACTCTTCTTATTAGCATGGCAAGGTTCTTCTATTGACAAGCATTCAAGTTCTAGCTATGCATGCATTTCTATTATTCATGCAACAGAAATAATAATCTTCTTAGCAACATGTATTATAAAACTTAGATTCACTATTAAGGCGTGCAAGAATCAGATAATGAAGCTATGCCCACTCACCTAGATCAATCATCTTCTGGTTCAACAAGAAGCTCTTTAAGAATGTTTTTTTTTAAGTCAGCAAACTGATATCTCTTGTACATAGTGCCAACGCAGAGTGGGGCACTACATATGGACACAGAACCACTATTGTCTACTATTTGTTCTTTGTGTAGAATAAGTCCTATGAGAGGATGACTTAGACACTTTAATGAGTTTCAAAGCATTTTGAATGTCTGGTGTGCTTTGTAGAAAGTACGATAGCACAGCACTACAAAGGAGCGTAAGGTCTCCATGCTACAGTGGGTGACACCACCATGAGGTTCCTTGATAGGGCAATGCCTCGGCTTCGTGAGTCATGTCACAGCGGCAGTAGCACCGCGCATAGGCAGGTACCCTAATGATATAGAATGAAGAGTGGTAGGCAGTACTACAAAGAGGCCAGTGATCTCATGTTACAGTGGTGTGACACCACAGAGGTAAAAGATGTAAATTCTCGGCTACGCGAGCCATGTCATAGCGGGGTAACACCGTAAGGGAGCACAAGACTTCATGCTGGGTAGTTTGGCACTACAAAGAGGCTGAGACCTCATGCTACAGTGGATGACACCACATGAGGTAGTGAACCTCGGCTTTAGGCCATGTCATAGCGGCTTAGCACCGCAAGGAAGTGCAAGGCTTCATGCCAATGACTATTTAAAAGAACTCACATATAATGTATGAAAAATGATACAGGCTGTCTTTTCAGAGAAAACATGTAGGCACCCAAAATATATATACTGAAATTAGGCTTGCATATGGCCTTTAATATGCAACCAGAAGCATAACAGATGTCATTGTTGTCACGCCCCAATCTCCCACAAGCTCGATAGTCCCCGCTGAACGTGAATCACCACGTTGCAGCTCTCCCGCAAGACCATCGTTCTCATCGGGACGTGATGTCGTACGAGCCTGGAGTTGCGCTCGTACAAGGCGATGTTGTCAAACACCAAATGTTATCATCGAAACAACCAAGTTGCAGCGGAAGTCAAGTATTGTGTACCAAGTACACATCAGAGTAATAAGCAACGAAGCTCACGATAGGGTCCAAATGAAATGCCCCGAAGGCAATGCCACAAAGGCGATGCCACGGAGACGATGAAATGCTCTTGCTCTTTTCTCTAGCCCACAAAGGTACTTACAGTTCATACATCATGCATCGTATATCCAAGCAGCGCCACTACGCCTGTGTACCTGAAATAATGCCCACAAACGTAGGTCAGTACACAACCGTACTGGTGAGCGGGGTAACCCACTCGCCTAAGCCGACACTAAGTAAAATAGTGAATGCACACAGTTATATGGTGATCTTTCTAGTTTGAATCCTAGATTCATTTCATGGCATACGGATGACATGTTAAGGAAAGCTATAAAGCAGTTTAAGCATGCAAGCATTCAACTCAAACCAATCGATAAGCAAATATATATAGCAACCCGAAGTAAACTAGCATGCAACCGTCCTGCTCAAGTCCAAGCAACACGATAACATATCGAACCATTCCCAAGCCTCAATATCCATCCTCAACCAACACTTACAATCCAAATCTCACAGTGCACACTCTTGCCGAGACAAGGTGGCCGCGCCTACACGAAAGCCAAACCAACAAAAGAAAAGCAAGCCAACACTAATCTATATGAAGTCACTGGCCAAGCCATAAAGGACTTTGATCGGACTGATCAAATGCGGTTCTCCTCGAAACAGCGCTAAGTAGCTAACCCACCTGGATCGATTCCAACCGCTGGCACCGCGCCCAAGACGCGTTACCCAATTGTCTCCTCCATGGCCGAACGGTCCCGGTGCCCCGGAGATCCCGTTCGAGGAAACGAAACCCTGTGCAATACAGGTTGTCCGTGACATGCAGACACCAAGTAGGTATGACGAGAGGATCGAACATTCTCGCCCCACCAAGCGATCCTAGACTCGTTCCACCAATAATCCAACCAAAACATCCATAACCATTCTTCCAACATATTGCCCAAAGCACCAAATCCAAGTTATTTCCATAGGCACAATGCCTCTTCTCAACACAGTGTTTCCAATGGTACAACACCCTATGCTCAAAGCAAACCCATGGCACAATGCCGTTTCAGTGGCACAATGCCCCATTCGAGGCACGATGCCCCATCAAGCGGCACAACACCCTCGCCGATGCAGTTGTTCGGTTTCGAACCACAACTGCTCACTTTGCAAGACAAAGCGACCAAGTGATACTCGTGCACGGATGCACGCTCGCTCGCCCAAATTCCCAAATATTCCCAATGCATCAATGACTCATTCCAGCTGTCCAAGCATAATCCCACTCAATCAACCAACTGCCTCAAATGTATAATCCAACTCTAGCTCCAACTATCCAACGCGTAAATCAATTCAAGCCACAATCCTACCAAGCCAACGACGTCCACTCTATGCACGCCTCAGTGTAGTGATTCCCAATATTTCAATCAAAGTGTTCAAGCCTTTACGTATTTTCCATATTATTAGGCATGAAGGAGTAGAGGAGAAGGGAAAGAGCCCACTCACAATGTTTGATCCCGTTAGGCATCCTGTCCTGCCGATACGGCCAATCCCTTGAACCCGTGGTCCGATGCAAGCGCGATCTACTCAACTGGTATGACCGTGCGAGCAGACCGTGCTCTACAAATCATCCGACCGATCGGACTAAGGAAGATGGCATTATCATTCCAACCCAGCTATCTCAGTACTGCTCTGAACGAACACCTGAATTCCATCGAACCCGCTAGTCATCTGCACATGAAACAACTCAATCAATACTTATTCCCAAAATCCAACAAATTAAATTTAACCAGCATTTATTTCATTCAATCCGACTCAGCGTAACGCGCCGTGCGGTTGCGGACGTTACATAATATACCACTTAGAATCAGGTTCGTCCACGAACCGTGCTGGTACTCATTCCTTATCAAATGCCGCTAGTCCAATTTCATGGATCTGCTCTATGCAACTCACATTATCCCGATTCTGACTCAACATCTCGCTCTGCTGAACGCTCGTACAAGTTCCATATTCCCACACCCTCCTTGCAGCTCAATACGAATTCTTCGTATCGCTTAGTTTTGGATCGTACACATATTTAAGGCGTCCCTAAAATACATGCATTTCAGCCGAGCCTTGCGATAGCGAATTTGAACAAGTTACAAGGGTATCTTTATGTCCGAGGCATCCATTTGCTTTACTCCCAATTGAACCAAATCCCGATTTCCATTCCAACATATTCGATTGAGCACTATTCTCAAATATGATAATTTCTACCGACTCAATCAGTTCGTGTTCCAACTCAATCCATCCAACTATTTCTGAATCCGCACTAGCAACATCTCCAAATATATCTCATGCACCGAACGATCAACTCAACTGATACTACCCCAGCTAGGCGACTTACCCAAATATCAAATTTGCTTTCATCATCTCAACCAAACACTTCTTCCTCAATCTCAATACCTCGCTGGGTGAACATCTATATTGAGGTTCGTGTGATCCACGAAGATCTCGCCGCCACGCCAAAGGGATAGTGTCGCCATGATTTCAACGTGGACACACTCGCCACAATTCCTAGGTTGCGCATGGAATAGTTCTTCGCGCTGCTTCCACTGCCTCGAAGCATAGGATATCACATTTGCCTTCTGAACGAGCACGCTTCCCAGACTAAGTTTCGAGACATCTTGTAAATCTGAAGCAAATCTGTCCCTTCCAGTATTCGCAAGGATTTGATCTGAACGAGCCACTGCTTTAACTTCACGAGCTAGTTTCACAGTCGTCAATTCATATGAATGCTATTCCCTTCCAGGGCACGATGAGTCAGAGGCGATGCCATCGATAAAAATCTGCGACTCTGAATCTCATCAGTTGACTAGGCTACTTCCACCATCGCTTCGATCTTCCGGCTGCATCTTCAGCTGAAGGCTATCCCAAGGGTCTCTCAAATCTAACACTCAGTCGATAAGCCAAATCTCATTGCTCACATCTGCCCTCGACGCATTCCCAAATACGCCGTCTCAAGGGTCGTCCTATGGGTTTACCATATTCATCTCCGATTCAGCGGACAAGTCGCTAGGGTCAGCTGTCCCGAAGCTACGCTCGATAATTGTAATCATCACGATGGACAGTTACTATAAACCATGCTATATCTCATCTGCAAATCCGAATCAAAATCCAACCATTCCATCCGAACGAACTTTCGATCCCGAGCACTTCATGCACTACCTCTGATGATCTGTCAATCAATGCCGCTTAACCGCCTAAAGTCTTGCTATCTATCCAAGCCAACAATTCGAGAACTGCGCTCGTTGAAATCGTCTTCCATCAATCCGTCGTTCTGCCCTGAATCCATCAAATTTTCTGAACTGCTATGTTCGATTCTCACACGTCCAACTTACTCGAGCATCACAGTAATTTGTTCCGACGTTGCTCCCACGTTTAACTATCTTCAAAAGTCTGTCCACCACAATCTTTTTGCCTTCTGTTGTTGCCATAATTCGTCCACGTCTTCCGGAGAATCAGTCTACCATTGTTGCACCATTTTGCCTAAAATTTCATTTTCGCTAAACTCAGTCGACTTCTCGAGCAGCAATATCCAAAATCTTCCAAGTTTGTGTGAATCCATCTCATTGTCCCTCCAAACCAAATCGTGTTTCATTACTCACCCAACAGCTCAAATGTGTTGTCCAAAATCGTAGTCCATGCTCGCTATCATTCGATTCACCCATCGCTTCGCTCAAGCGTATCCCAACTGTTCGTTCCGATCTCGTCCATTCTCTCAAGTTCCAACGATACTTCCATTTGCACCAGTCCGTTCTCGATATACTCAACTCAATATTCGCTTGCTCCATTTTTCATTCTTCCCAACTCAATCGACTTGCACCAACCAACATGTATTCTCAATACCTTGCTCAATATGTGGTATCCCATATACCACTCCGAATCAAGTCGCTACTCGCATTACGATTCCATGAACTGATCCAAGATCCGTTTCGAACCATCCCTTATATGTGATCCTGCCTTTCCCAACTTCAGTCTGACAAGAAACTCAGCCAACAAGTGAACCATCTTACTCTTTACATCAATCTCGCTAGACAACTTGTGCTATGTTTCATTCTCAATGCTTCCAGCTATTCTCAAACCGTTTGATACTTTCGCAACACGAGCAATCGTGCAACGATCGTCTTCCAAATATTCCAACCCAATACCCAATGGTTCCACACATTAGCTGTACGAGCAACTCGTGCCAACTTATCCTGATATTCTCAAGCCAAACTCAAACATGCTCAACCGATGCGCCACAACCAAAATTCTAACTTCTATCCAACACAGTCGCTAGACGAGCAACTCGTGCAACGATCCACTCTCAATCCAATGCTTCTACTCACAACATGCTGCATTACCAAAACTCGTCAGCCAACCAACTGATCCATTGATGCCATCAGAAACTCCCAGAACGACAAGCCAAGCCAACCCAACGACAGCTCTCAACTTGTTGCACAAATACAACAACGCCAACCAACTTGCTGCACGAATGCAACAACGACTAACGAGGCTAAGCGATCCTACGAAAACCAACCAAGGCAACACAACCAAGAACAAAATGCAGCTACAACCAGCAATATATATAGACTTATTGCATGAAACATCCGATGCGGCACTGAGTAGAGTCAAGAGCTAGACGACACGCGGAAGCTATTTAGAGTTTGTGATGAAGCGAAGGACCAAGTCCGAGAAGATGAACCAGGCGCTCTGATACCAATTTGTCACGCCCCAATCTCCCACAAGCTCGATAGTCCCCGCTGAACGTGAATCACCACGTTGCAGCTCTCCCGTAAGACCATCGTTCTCATCGGGACG
This sequence comes from Iris macrosiphon, assembly GCA_036927795.1. NCBI lineage: Eukaryota > Viridiplantae > Streptophyta > Magnoliopsida > Asparagales > Iridaceae > Iris > Iris macrosiphon. The sequence continues at coordinate 178,341,231 of JAYESA010000001.1, forward strand.
TGATGCCGTACGAGCCTGGAGTTGCGCTCGTACAAGGCGATGTTGTCAAACACCAAATGTTATCATCGAAACAACCAAGTTGCAGCGGAAGTCAAGTATTGTGTACCAAGCACACATCAGAGTAATACTCAACGAAGCTCACGATAGGGTCCAAATGAAATGCCCCGAAGGCAATGCCACAAAGGCGATGCCACGGAGACGATGAAATGCTCTTGCTCTTTTCTCTAGCCCACAAAGGTACTTACAGTTCATACATCATGTCTCGTATATCCAAGCAGCGCCACTACGCCTGTGTACCTGAAATAATGCCCACAAACGTGGGTCAGTACACAACCGTACTGGTGAGCGGGGTAACCCACTCGCCTAAGCCGACACTAAGTAAAATAGTGAATGCACACAGTTATATGGTGATCTTTCTAGTTTGAATCCTAGATTCATTTCATGGCATATGGATGACATGTTAAGGAAAGCTGTAAAGCAGTTTAAGCATGCAAGCATTCAACTCAAACCAATCGACAAGCAAATATATATAGCAACCCGAAGTAAACTAGCATGCAACCGTCCTGCTCAAGTCCAAGCAACACGATAACATATCGAACCATTCCCAAGCCTCAATATCCATCCTCAACCAACACTTACAATCCAAATCTCACAGTGCACACTCTTGTCGAGACAAGGTGGCCGCGCCTACACGAAAGCCAAACCAACAAAAGAAAAGCAAGCCAACACTAATCTATATGAAATCACTGGCCAAGCCATAAAGGACGTTTGATCTTTCTAATCAAATGCGGTTCTCCTCGAAACAGCGCTAAGTAGCTAACCCACCTGGATCGATTCCAACCGCTGGCACCGCGCCCAAGACGCGTTACCCAATTGTCTCCTCCATGGCCGAACGGTCCCGGTGCCCCGGAGATCCCGTTCGAGGAAACGAAACTATGTGCAATACAGGTTGTCCGTGACATGCAGACACCAAGTAGGTATGACGAGAGGATCGAACATTCTCGCCCCACCAAGCGATCCTAGACTCGTTCCACCAATAATCCAACCAAAACATCCATAACCATTCTTCCAACATATTGCCCAAAGCACCAAATCCAAGTTATTTCCATAGGCACAATGCCTCTTCTCAACATAGTGTTTCCAATGGTACAACACCCTATGCTCAAAGCAAACCCATGGCACAATGCCGTTTCAGTGGCACAATGCCCCATTCGAGGCACGATGCCCCATCAAGCGGCACAACACCCTCGCCGATGCAGTTGTTCGGTTTCGAACCACAACTGCTCACTTTGTAAGACAAAGCGACCAAGTGATACTCGTGCACGGATGCACGCTCGCTCGCCCAAATTCCCAAATATTCCCAATGCATCAATGACTCATTCCAGCTGTCCAAGCATAATCCCACTCAATCAACCAACTGCCTCAAATGTATAATCCAACTCTAGCTCCAACTATCCAACGCGTAAATCAATTCAAGCCACAATCCTACCAAGCCAACGACGTCCACTCTATGTACGCCTCAGTGTAGTGATTCCCAATATTTCAATCCAAGTGTTCAAGCCTTTACGTATTTTCCATATTATTAGGCATGAAGGAGTAGAGGAGAAGGAAAAGAGCCCACTCACAATGTTTGATCCCGTTAGGCATCCTGTCCTGCCGATACGGCCAATCCCTTGAACCCGTGGTCCGATGCAAGCGCGATCTACTCAACTGGTATGACCGTGCGAGCAGACCGTGCTTTACAAATCATCCGACCGATCGGACTAAGGAAGATGGCATTATCATTCCAACCCAGCTATCTCAGTACTGCTCTGAACGAACACCTGAATTCCATCGAACCCGCTAGCCATCTGCACATGAAACAACTCAATCAATACTTATTCCCAAAATCCAACAAATTAAATTTAACCAGCATTTGTTTCATTCAATCCGACTCAGCGTAACGCGCCGTGCGGTTGCGGACGTTACAATTGTGTGAGTGAAAGAATTACAAATACGTTGCAGAATTCAAGGATTAGTCCATACCTGTATCATACTGCTATTTGACCCATGCGAAAAGATTCAAGTCGAAGCGACATCTATCCTAATACATGATGGACAGTCACTGTGGGGAACGCTCAACCCATATATTGAGATATGTGGGAGATTGTTGATATTTTTGCCTTTGGACTAGTGAAAGATAGTCCCACATCTGCTACACCACTAAGTGGGTATCTCAATATAATGCTTTGCTTGTGTTGAGGTATGCACATGGGGTGTGGTGAGGCACATGGGTGCCATGTAGGGGTATTTTTCTAGGAGAAAAAATAATTAACTCTTTATGAAAGCATTTATACTTTTTGTCATGCTCTTAAAATTTATTCCATAGGAGCTAAGCCCCAAAGTGGCTTAGCGACTCGGACTCGGTCTCGGACTCAAGGGCACAAAGTGGCACTTCGTTGGCGCACTTTGCACTTAGCAGAGCGATGCGCACTGGGTCGCTGTATCGTTGTCCTGGTGCGCTGAAGGCGGTTCAGAGTCGGTTATAGAAATATTGCGTCTTTAATTTAGATCGGACTTTGTGGGATTTGAATTAATTTTGTTCTAATCTCTTTATAACCGACTAAGTGGCCAGGTTCCTCTATAAATACTCTCCTTCGTTTCTCTTTGAATGGTGATTCATATTTTCGAGAGAGAAAAAGAGTTGAAGAGAGGTTGTTGCACCAAGGAGTCCAGGAGTTCGTGCGAGTCCAGGAGGGAGGTGACATAAGCGTTCCAGAATTTATTCGAGAGCTTGCTGGATCCTAGAAGCATATCGCGGATAGGGCAAATTTTGCTTTGAGCGTCGGTGGTTTTGATCACCCCAGCAGGAGTTCTGTTTAGATCTTTCTTCTCTTTCTCTTTGTTCTGTTATCTCATTGTAGCGTCTGCGAACGTAAAAAGAAGAACAATCTATTATAGCTTCTTTTTTCTTATAGTCAGTTTGTAACCTGTTCTTGGAGGTGTGCTTCTTAGGATTTTTGTATCACTTGGAGAGTGACTCTTGCGAGTTTCTGATGTGCCAACTTCTCCCTTGGTTCTTTGTGATCCATTGGAATCGAGTTCTTCAGAGGGCAAACTTGTTTGCCGGAAGCTCTGTATCTCGACGATAACTTAGGTTCTAGTAGATAGCGGACTTTCGGGTTTCACTTGTAGCTTTGCTATTGGCCCGTGTTCTACCATCATAGATCCGCCTCGGGACTAACAATGGATACATTTAGACATATTACTAGTTAGATATTATTATTCATTTTACTTTCTTTTAGACAAAGTACTCTAGTAATATATATAGTTTTGAATGAAATAATATTATAATGTATGAACATTGGAATTTATAGGAAAGGGAATCATTTTTTTTTCTACTTCGCTTACCATACTTCTTTTTACTTTAAATTTTTTCTACTAAAATCACCGAAAAAGAGCCATAATTACTGTATGGACCTATATTTATATTGATATCTGTTTATATTGATATTTGTTAGGGGTATCAGATTGGAAAATAATATACTACAGCCGATACCTATCAATAGCAGTCAATATTGTAAACCTTAGTATAAAGTATATAAACAGAACAGAGACAAGGTATTACCATATTTGTCTCTGCTCTTCTTAGAAGGATACAAATATGGTTAGTTTTTACCTTATTTTATCTCAACATTTTTGCACTATAATTTAACAACCAAAAAAACGACAATTAACCAAACCATATGTTCGTTCTTCTCTAAAGCTTTAGTTCTAGAGTAACAAATTTGCAAAACTATTATATACACTAGTAACATGCACCTGCAATGTGCGTAAAAAATTGTGTTAAAAATTATTTAAATATGAATATTATATATATATATATATATATATATATATATATATATATATATTGAAAAAATACATTTATAAAATATATTGATATTATTGAAAATTTAATAAAATTTTAAATTATATTAAAATAGTTTAAATTTGATTTGAATATATTTAAACTAAAATTTGTTATATATATATATATATATATATATATATATATATATATACACACACACACACACACATTTGAATATATGTTTGGGTAACTATAATAATTTTAAGATATTTCTACGTAAGGGAAACACGTACATGGGTAGTTAAATTTTTTTTAGAATTTTTAATTATTAATTATGTAAGGATTAATAATTATTAATTATGTGAAGAGAATAGTGAGTTACAGATGATGAGAAAAAGAGTGGGTTACGGATGATGAGAAGGAAGTTGGTTTTAGATTTTTTTTAATCTCCAGTTAGTTAGTTTTTTTGTTAATTTTATTTGTTGAGTATTTATTAATTGTTTGGACGGATAAGATGGAAGTTGGTTTAAGATTTTATTTATCTCTCGTAAGTATTTTTTTTAAATTTAATTGATTTAGTATTTACTTACGGCTTAGATGGCTCACTTTTGAGCCGTCTAGAAGTCGCTTTATATCATGGAAAATTATATCATATTAGGTAGTTAAACAATTAGTTAGTTTTTTTAATAATTAATGGAGGATTTACAAACGGTCTTGACGGTTCAATATTTTGAGCCGTTTCCAAGCCAATTTATATTAGTTGAGATCTACAAATGCCTGACCATCTGGCATTTTTCAAGACATCTTGAAAGCACCATAGAAGGCGTGAATAGGATTTAATAAATACTTAAGCACAATTAATAATTCTAATATATAATTTAAAATATGTGCTAGAAATGAGAAAAGAATACAAATACCTGATGTATCTTGGTATACTCCTTGAGGCACTTCAATCTTGGAATTCTCTCCGACTTCAATCCACTATTATAAAAAATAATTACACTTATGAGCTTTGATCTAAAGGCTCGTCGATTTTTTTCACATACGAGCTTTGGTTTGAAGGACTTACCGACTTTTATACAAGCTTTGATATGAAGACTTACATATTTTAATCTTTTACAAAAAATATTTTTTATATCTTGCAACAATTGAATATCCAATTTAGAACTCACTTTAAAACTTTATCGCAAATAAATTTGGGCAAATAAAAGCTCTTGTATATGAAGAGTTTTTTGTACAGTAAGAAATTTTGAGGCCCAAAACAAGTGGAAATAAATGAAGGTAAATGAGTTTATATATATAGCACTCAAAACAACCAACCATATTTGAGCTGGCATTATGCAGACAATATATTATCGATATACTGCCAACACATTTACGGCTAAATATAATTGTTATATAGTCGTTACAACATATGATATTGAACAAAATGTTACAAACAATATACAGTTGTCACTGCTTTTTACTTTGCTTTGGGAGTTTTATTCCCACATTCGAAAACCACCAATGTGTATATCTCAATATATAACTTTGCTTACTATTGGTATATGCACATGGGGTGGTGGCCCGTGTGGGTTGACTTTCCTAGAGGGATTAAGTGTGAACACATTTATGACAATCTTTGTTTTGTCACCACCTTTGGAAAGTTTCCTTTAAGATCTAGCGACTCAGACTCTGACTCGGACTCAAGGGCGCAAAGTGGCGCTTTGTTGGCGCACTTTGCACTTAGCGCTCCTTTTATGCACAATTTGCTTGCTCGGGCGCATACTTCGTGGCGTTATGCATACGAGGCGCTATGCGGCCTGGGGCTATGCAGCCAGGCGCTATGCGGCCTGGAGCTATGCGGCCAGGCGCTATACGATCAGGCGCTATGCGACCTGGAGCTATGCGGCCAGGCGCTATACGATCAGGCGCTATGCGTCCAGGGACTATGCAGCCTGGAGCTATGCGTCCAGCATGTTAGCTTGAGCGAGTCGAGTGTGGAGGGGATAGGGACTGCTGTTGGCGGCTCGGTACGACACAGACGTTGCGTGGCTCTCTGTGCCACGTGGATACAGGTTTTGGCACTTGGCGGCGTTGTTTGCTCTTTGTTGTACAGCACGCAGGCGGCTCGTGGCTCTCTGTGCCACACGGCTGCAGCTTTCGGCGCTTGACGGCGTTGTCTGCTCTGGGCAGTACAACGGCACAGGCGGCGCAGGCGGTCTGGTTTTTTCTCATACCGCATGGGAGCTAAAATCTTCTTTAAATAGAGGCTCTCCTCTTTCATTTTAGGCTGTTAAAAAAATTTAGAGAGAGAGAGAGAAAAACTGAGACCACCGTAAGCACCCTTCCAAAAAGTGTCTTCCGAGTGATCCGAAGCTGACCAAGAGCGTTCCAGAAGTTCTCGTGTGAACTTGCTAGATCCTGGGGCAGTTCGTCGTTTAGCAGAAATCTTTCCTTGAGCACCGATGGTTTTGATCACCCAGCAGGAGTTACCTTCTTTGTATTTTTGTTCTTGTTTTTGTTCTTCTCGGAGTAGCGTCTGCGAACGTAAAGAGAAGAACGATTTTTTTATTCTTGTTGTATTTGTATTTTTTTTTGTCCGTTTTTAACATGTTCCTGATTTTGTGCTTATGTGGGATTGTGTGTCACTGTAGAGGAACTCTTGTATGAATCTTAGTGCACCAACTTATCTTCTGAATTTTCTAGAGATGAACTCTTGTGTGAGTCTCTACTTTGTGGTTGTCTCTTCTTCTTTGATCTGACTTTGGGACTAACAATCTCAAGGCAAGATCCGAGTTAGAATGGACAACCGCTCAAACATTCTCTATACTAGCTTTCACAAGCTTGAGAAGTTTGATAGCGAACACTACAATATTTGGAAGAGGAAGATCTCCTTGAATCTTCGTCTTATCAAAGTTGCTTATGTATTGGTTGATCTTGAACCTACCATTCCCGAAGATGGAGGAGAGCTTGTAGTTGGTGTGTCGCAGGACACCCACTCCAAGTGGAAGAAAGACAATGACCTCTGCAGGTTGTTGATTCTCAATGCTATGGACGACTCGGTGGCAGAGTCCTACAGTAAGAAGGAGAAGGCAAGAGATGTTTGGGAATCTCTTAAGAAGCACTACAAAACTGACGATAAAATGTCTAAAATCTATCTCGTCGATAAATTCTTCACTCTACAATTTGAGGACGGGAAGGTGATGTTACCACAAGTCAAGAAACATCTGAAGATGCAGCAGAAACTGTAGGAAGATGGCATGAAGCAAGAATAAAAGTTTATGGTAGGGGCTATCATCACCAAACTTCCTCCAGGATAGATCAAGTTCAAGACTGACATGTACCGTAAGAAGATGGAAATCTAGCTCGAAGATTTTCTTTACTGGATTCACATTGAAGATGAAGCTAGGGGGCAACTGAAGTTGGACTCCTTGTCCAAGCAGTTGGCTAAGGCCAACATATATGGTACATGCTAGTGATTCTAAAGGGAAGCAAAAAAATTTCTACAAGAAGAAGAAGAAGGACTTCAACCAGCTGAAGATGAAGTCGGCTCAATTCAAGCTAAAGTCGAAGACTGATGTGACGTGCTACAACTGTGGCAAGAAGGGTCACTACAAGAGTGACTGCAGGTCAAAGCCTAAACCGAAAGAGTAAGGTGAACTTAACTTAGTTGCTATGATTACACAGGTTGAGTCACATGGCATGGACACTGACTGGTGGGTAGACACCGGTGCATCTTGCCACGTATGCTCTAAGAAGGAGTTGTTTACCAAGTACGAACCCACTTGTGAGAAGGTCTCGATGGCGAAAAAATATCAAGCTGATGTTCAGGGGATTGGTACAGTAGTGCTGAAGCTGACCTCGAAAAAGTCACTCACACTGGAGAACGTGAAGCACGTACCAATGATTGCCAAGAATATGGTCTCTGGGAGTCTCTTGTGCAAATCGGACCTAAGGATGGATATCAATGCCGGTCAGATGGTGATGTCCTACAAGAAACATACTTCGGAAAAGCCTTTTGTATCGAAGGGATGTTTAAACTGCAGCTTGTAACTCTTTTTGTTTGTATCAATACAGTCTCTACTTCTGGTTATTCTCTTGAGTTGTGGCATAATAGACTAGAACATGTGCATTGTAAACGTTTCTTCTTCTTCTATTCTCCTCCTTCTATAGGACTGTCAATATGTTGACTATCCTTCCAATTGGAAGGACTGTCAATAATGTTGACAGTCCTTCCAATTGGAATGATTATCAACATAGTGACAGTCCTTCCAAAGAAGGATTGTCAACATTTTGACAGTCCTGGAAAAAAAATTGGCGTCCTGGAGCAATTTTTCTATGGCAAACTTATATAAAAAAAAAATTAGGCTACCCTAAGCAATTTTTGTAGTGCCGATAGAATTTGCCTGTATTAGTTGTATAATGCAAGATCATTTTGTCTCATATGGCTAAGGTTCATGTGAACTTTCATTTTGTCATTTTCTATTGGGTTATAACCTTGATAGCATGTCAATTGACATGGCTAAATTTTAGCAAAATCCCTGAAGGGGTTCAGGGGCGAAGCCTCCAAAACCTAATCAATTTTAAGTTCTGGTGCAACTGGATTATATATGTACTTGTATTCTGTTTTAAAGGTATTTTAGGGATTTCAATATAAAAAAATATGTAAATAAACTCCATTTGTTCTAGAATTGGACTGTAAAATAATATACAACTGTCTTTTCTTATATAATTCAATTTATTCATCCATTGAAGATCGATCTATCCTTGTTCGTGAAAGCAACCCAATTTAGACTGCCATGGGTGAGAGCTAAGTTTTTTTTTCCTCCTCTCTTAGTTTTTGTTTATTTTATTTTTTGACTTATTAATTCTGTATAAACTAATTTGCAAGAGAAGTAAATAAAAAAAAAGCTCAAAATGCCAGACCAATTTGCATTTTTGCATCAAAAATACCATTCCATCTGACATTTTTGTTACAAAAGCTATAAAAAGACCATCTGGCATCTTCCGGAAAAAAAAATGCCACTGTATAGCATTTTTGTTATAAAAAAAAGTCGTTAGTATGGCATTTTTGTTATAATGCCGATGGTCTTTGGGCATTTTGGATATGTATAGGGAAATATTAGAAATTTATTACTTATAGCTAATTTGCTCAAATTTCGCCACTTACAGGAAAATTTTATGTTCTTTCTGTGAAACAGACATAGACATATATTTAATAGCATTTGAACTCAAAATTTATTTACAATTGCAAAATGCCAAACCGAATAAAATGTCATAGTACATTTCCTGAATTGCGAATGCTCCATTGGGAATTTAGGATTGAACAAATAGTCCAGTATTATTGTCATTGTATTTTCATCTCGAGGATGTCACAAATGTTTTTAATTTTTTACTCTCCAAAGTATCTTTATTTTTTCCTTGAGGCAACATAACTTATGAACCGCTTTCGCAGGTCAGAAGTCGGTGATCTCTACTTCAGGATCGACAGTTCAGAATATGCACAAAAATTATAAAATTTTGACATCCAATAGACAGAGAACTCTAACTTGTAGACTAGAAATATTTTGACAGTCAACGTTGCAGGACTCCATCGTCCAAGACGTGACTGTGTCTTTTCAGAAGCTTCGAATATCCATTAATAGAGTTCGAAACTTCAAAAATAATATCATAATGGACTTTCTACTAGAAAATCATAACGAAACATGAATTACGTTAAAAAAAAATCTATAATCTAAAAAAAAAAAATCAATTGATCTTATTATTTATTTAGAATTGAGAACGTTTGGTTGGGTTCTGGGTGTGAAAGTAGTGAAAATGGTAATAGGGTATATGATATTCCCCCATAAAATGAAATAAGTTAGTGTTACTCTCTAACCAGCGTGAGAAATTTATTTTGGTGCCAATAAGTGCTCATAAAAAAACTAGCCGTTGTCAGAAACCAACGGTCCGCTTTTCAAAACCACATTTAAAATCCCAAAACCCTCTTAAACCAAACAAACCTCTCCTTAATCTCCACAATCAAGTAGAGAAAGAAATGGCAGAGGAAAGCAAGAAACCCAACGATAACAAGGAGATGATGAAGATACCAGTCTTCTCTGTCCTCAAGAACGGAACCATTCTCAAGAACATCTTCCTCAACAACCCCCAATGGCTCTCCAACGAAGAAGATCGCGGCTTCTCCGACAGCCCGATACTCATCGGCCGCCACCCGGACTGCCACATCGTGCTTGACCACCCGAGCGTTAGCCGTTTCCATCTCGAAATCCGTGCGAAGCCCGCTTCGCTCAGCCTCTCGGTCACGGACCGTTCTTCTGGTAAGTCGTAAAAATCCGATCAGAACCTCCATTGTTGATCGGTTTGTCATTCTTGACTTCCTAGTATCGGTATATGTTGCCACCGGACACGACATGAACACTCCAAAATACGTTAAAATGCACCAGAATATATGTCATGTCAATTGATGTGTTTGTTATTCTTGAGTTGTGGGAAACTAGTTGGTTCTTGAATCACTGGTAGTTGTCATTCTTGATTCATTTCTCACTCTTGTTACTTTATCGCTTTTTACAGTGCATGGGAACTCAGTTTCCATGTTCGTGTCGCATTGGATACTAACACATAAACACCAGAATACTATAAGACACACCAAAATATGTGTCATGTCAGTTGATTCTATAGGTGCTTGAGCACTTAGATGTGTTTATTATTCTTGAATTGTGGAAAAATCTGCTGGTTCTTGAATCATTGGTAACAGTTATCAGAATTGGGAGATTACTCGAATTCTTAAATTTTTCTCCTCTTTTGTAGTCCATGGGACATGGGTTTGTGGAAACAAGATCCAACCCTACATTCCGATCGACCTAGCGGAGGGCGACACGGTGAGGCTTGGCGCGTCGACCAGGGTCTACAGTCTCCACTGGGTCCCTCTGAGCTCCGCTATCGAGATGGAGAACCCATTGCCAGCTGTGATTGAAGAAGAGAATGAGGAAACACAAGTATGCTCCAAGCATTCTTTTATGTCGATCCTCTCTTTGTAACGTCTATTCATTCTTTCTTCTCTTTGTTCAGAAGGAAAAGCCGAACGAAGCATGGACCGAAGAGCTTCCTTTGGTGCCTCCTGCGCTGGAAGGTGAAAACCAGAGCCCACCGGTGACAGAATCAGCAGGCTCTCTGTTGCCGATGGAGGGAGAGAAGAATGCCAATGCTGATGAGGTGCAATCTGAGAGAAGGGTTACGCCATCGAGCCTCTTGTCCAGAAGAAGCAAATCTAAGTCTGTTGGCTTTCTCTGCGTCGAGACAGGGAGGAAAGAGCAGAAGTATGGACAGACGAGAGAGGAAGTAGTAGGAAACACTGGACCAGGAAAGAGAGAAGAAGAAACGTACTGTAGGACTCTTTCTACAGAACTAGATGATGAAGAAGAAGAAGAAGAAGAAGAAGAGGCATTTGTTTCGGATAAGGAGAACATGACCCCTTTTAGTTCTACTGCTCAGAAGTTGAAGAGGAACTGCATAGAGATGCAAGGAACCTTTAATTCATCTATAGATTTAAGTTTGAAAGATGAACTAACAAAGGAAAGGGGTGAGGAAAATTTGATTCAGGATTTCTCTTCTTGTAATGCATTTCATTCTGATAAAGAGAACTGGACTCCTGAAGTTCCCAAAGAGCTGAAACCAAATGAAACTTTCGTATCGGATAAGGATAATATGACCCCTGGAGGAGTTTCAGGGGTTTGGAGATCGGAAAAACTATCATCGAAGAGCCACGATGGAAGAGAACAACTGATAGAGAGAAGAAAAGAAAGGGTCCCATTCCAGTCTCTGTTAGAGAACTCTCCTTCAAGGAATAACAGTCCTGTCAGCTATAGAGAGAGGCTTCTTCTTCCCCTTCAACCTCCAATAGAGAAATCTCCCAATAATACCATTCCTGACAATTATGCAGATGAAGGCAACATGAATTCTTCTCTTAGCCATTATCAAGCAGAACTGCACAATTCTTCTGTAAGTTTTTCAGAAACTTAGCTATAATCGAATAGTCTGTAGATTTCAGTAGCATCATATATTTGGTCTGAGTTTTATTCTACTGCAGGGTGAATGCATGAACATTCCGGTCGATTACGTACAAAGATTAATAGATGAAGGCAACGCGAATTTTTCTTTTAGCCATAATCAAACAGCTGACGACAAACTACACTATTCTTCTGTAAGTTTTCAGAAACTGAACTATAATAGAATAGTCTGTATCTTTTTTCAGTATCACCATATATTTGGTCTGGGTTCAATTCTACTGCAGAGACCATGCATGGAAGCAATGCTTCTTCACAAGGAAGGGGAGAAGAAGCAATGGAACATGGTGGTGGATGTAGACTGTCTTCTCAATGAAGAATCGAGAAAGTCACTGCAGCTAATGGAGGGCCTCAAAGGGACTCATCTCATTATCCCAAGGATTGGTAATTTGCAAGTTATCTATTATCATTCATAGTCTCTGTCCGATCAAGATCATAACACAATATGAACCTCCTTGTTCTTATTTCCTACAGTAATTAGGGAACTTGACTGTTTGAAAAGGCGCGAGAGCCGCCTCCTCCTGTTCAGAAGGGAAATGAAGGCAGCTGCAACTTCTGCGCTACAATGGATCGAAGAGTGCATGGCGAAACTCAGCTGGTGGATTCATGTTCAGACCTCGTCCGAGACTTTGCCTTTGCCTCCGACGCCTCCTGCGACCCCTCGGTCGCAGTTGGGCGATGACAGTGAGGAATTCGGTGCAGGTGCATCGAGCTCCTCCGTGGCTTTCTCCAGCTGTGGGAGTCTGATGGAGATTGTCTCTCCTACTGCAGAAGACCACATCCTAGATTGCGCTCTACTGTTCATGAGAACTAAAGGCGACGAGCAGCTCGTCGTGCTATCGAACAGCATCACGCTGAAAATTAAGGCCATGGCAGAGGTAATGTGCATAGACTTTCGCACTTTCAACTCGATCTTGATAATAAGACAAGTTGGTGTGTTTGTGTTTGCAGGGATTGATATGCGAGACATTGAAGGAGTTTCACACGAGCTTAGTGAATCCGTACTCGACGCGGTTTCTCTGGTCAGCTAGCAGCCCTAGAGGACCCACTTGGTCCTGTCTAGATGAAGCAGTCCTGATTGAGAACTACTACCAGCAATTTCCAGCTCTAAGAAGAATGGAGAAGCCGACGGATGTTGTCAAAGGGTTGAAGCTTATACTGCTACATAATAACTCTCACTATGGAAAGACCAACTTGGTCGAGTAAAGGTGTAAAGCTGAACTTGTCTCTCTATTATTATTATATTCCTGTGTTGGGGCAACCATGTCTCTCTATTATTATTATTATTATTATTATTATTATTATTAATAAGTTGGGGCAACCATGTCTCTCTCCCTCTAGTGCAGCAAAACCGTTCGTGGAGGCCAACGTCGCCAGGGCTGGCCCTGAACTCACAGGGGTCCGGGACGAACTTTCAAAATGAGACCCCATACATAATGTAAAAAAAATAAAACAAAAGTAAAATAAAAAATATGTCTCCACCAAGATTTGAATTAGGAACCTCTTGTGTGCAAATCTAATGTAATAACCACTACACAATAATTGCTTTGTGATAAGAATGGTTAATGATAAATACTAGTTCTATTTTCGGTACAAAATTATTTATATATTTAAAAAAAAAAAAATTGGGCCCTTCTGGCCCATGGGGCCCTGAACGATCGCCCTGTCCGCCCTGGGCCAGGGCCGGCCCTGAACGTCGCACGCGTGCATGCCATCTGGGAGTTCGACGTCGCACACCGCCTAGAGCTAGACACTCCGACGGCACACTCCTCTGCCCATCCGTCGACAAACTCAACACCATTGTCTCTCCGCCGACGTCGACGCCTACGACCGCACTCCACTCCAGTCCACTTCTTCAAAAAAATTGAAAAAGTGAGGATGAGAAAATCTTGGAAGCTGTTCGGCTCACAAGAACTCTGTCCAATCAACCAACTTCCAAACTTTACCTCCCAAACAACAAAACTAGTAGATTTAAAGTCTACTTCCGAATTTTGGACATTTCCGAGCTTGCAGTTCAGTAAACCAAACGGTCCCTAAGTTGAACCCTGAGTCAACTGACTCTGTTCCCAAAAGTAATTTGTGACATCTGAATTTGGTAATGCAACCGACACTGATCAAAATTGTCAAAGGAGCTTTGGGACTTCCCCATTACACACAGATCTTGCTGACATTATGCGTACCAGTGTGTTGCAACAAAAGGCCCCCACACACCTTGACTGAGAAAAAGGAAGCATTACCACGTTTCATGAGAAAGAAGAGGAAGCAAATGGTAGTGCCAACCTTTTAGCTGTTGTTGCTGCTGTCTTCTTTGCTTACCACTTCCACTCCCGTGGGTTTCTATTTTTGATATTAGTGTAGCATTGCCTAGAATTTCCTTATCATCCCCAGTGATATATGATAACAAACAAAACTGTTCTTTGATCAATACTACTAGAGTTTTTTTTTTTTTAATTTTCGACATAACTTTCGGATCCGTCATAACGTTCGAATTTTTGTGCACACTATATTGTATGTCTTTGGATCCACTGTCTTTCAACTTTCACTGATTTTTTACCACCCAATCAAGATCTTATATCTCTCTTCGGTAACCACAAGAATCATTCGAGTTCGGTACTACTCAAGTATGAGTTACCAACACTGACGTTACACTAATGAATACATCAGCTTCCTTTCAAACTTTCAACCTGCAGTGTCACTTTGTGGAAACAATGTGAATCTTCGATAATTATTATGGTTCTTCAAAATTCAAATGAGACCAAGTACTGAATTGGTTCCATCTTTTACAAAACACAGTAACAGTGCATCATCTTTGGTTACTATCTAGTGAATTCCGCATCGTAGCACGGTCTAGAGAACTTGTTGTCAACTTTCAGCAACCTATCTTTGTGTCGATCACCACTGTTGCAAACTACTAGCAAGGCCGACCCAAGAATAAGTCTGACAAGATTTTAGACTTGGACAACCTCCTCCATAAGACAATCCCCTAGATCATTTGGTTTTTTAGGACCGGTTCAGTCCAAATATAACTTAAACCTATATATTTTCAATAGAGGTGAAAGACGACCAAAATTAGCTTCTGCCTAAGACAACCCAACTCTCAGGGCCGGCCATGACTACTAGTACAACCAAAGATTGCATGAGATTGAGCTAGTTTTGTTGGTATTTTTCACTTAGTTTTGGGAGTTTTAGTTCCACATTGAAAAACCACCAATATGTATATCTCAATATATAGCTATGCTTAGTATTAGTATATGCACATTGGATGGTGGCCCATGTAGATTGACTTTTCTAGAGGGATAAAGTGTGAATCACATTATGACAATTCTAATTTTGTCACAGCCTTTCGAAAGTTTTTCTTAGAAGCTAAGCCCCGGACTTAGCGACTCGGACTCGGGCTCAAGGACTCAAAGTGACGCTTTGTTGGCGTACTTAGCATGTCAGCATTGTCGCATTGCGCTCATGCGTGAGTTGCAATGCACGATTGCTAGCTCGGACACATGCTTCGTGGCGCTATGCGGCCAGGAGCTATGCGTCCAGCGAGTTTGTATGAGCGAGTCGTATGTGGAGGGGACATGGTCTGCTGTTGGCGGCACATGCGACGCATGGTTATTCGTGCCATCCGGATTATGCGGCATGGGGATGTCTGTGCACAGTGGCTGCTACTTTCGGCGCTTGGCGGCGTTTGGTGGCGCTGTCTTGTGCAGCGTGACCAGCAGCAACGACGACGCATGCGGCTCCGGCGACGCATGCAGCTTGGTGTCTGGTCGGTTGGCGCATATGCGGCCTGAGCTTTTTCAAGTCGCATATGTGATATTTTTCTCTATATATAGAGGAGTTTCTCTTTCATTTGGTTAAGTTGAAAAAACCGAGAGCACCAGAGCGTATGCGGCCACCTGAGCACTCCTTCCACAGTATTTTTCCGAGTGATACCGAAGGTGACGTAAAACGTTCCAGAAGTTCTCGTGTGAACTTGCTGGATCCTTGAGACAGATCGTCGTGTAGGACGAATCTTGCCTTGAGCACCAGTGGTTTTGATCACCCCAGCAAGGAGTTTTCTTTTGTTGTGTTTTTCTTCTTGTATTTGTTCTTTCTCATTGTAGCGTCTACGAACGTAAAGATAAGAACATTTTTATCCTTAATGTTGTATTTTTATTTTTATTTTTTAGTCAATTTTTAACACGTTCCTGGTAAAGTGCTTTTTAGGAGTTATGTCATTGTAAATGAACTCTTGTGTGAATCTCGGTACACAAACTTTTCTTCTGGAGTCAATAAAAATGAACTCTTGTGTGTGTCTCTACTTTGTGGCTACCTCTCTTTTTTTTTATCTGACTTCGGAACTAACAGGTTTTGTTGGTTCCAGAAAGCATTACTTAGCAGACTATCTATCCATTCGGCATAACATTCGGATCCGACATAACGTTCGAAATTTTGTGCATACTGTATTGTATGTCTTTGGATCCACTGTCTTTCAATTTTCACTGATTTTTTACCATCCAATCAAGATCTTATACTTTTTTTCGATAACCATAAGAACCATTCGAGTACAGTACTAATCAAGTATGAGTTACCAACATTGACGTTACACTAATGAATACATCAGCTTCCATTCAAACTTTCAACCTGCAGTGTCACTCTGTGGAAACAATGTGAATCTTCGATAATTATTATGGTTCTTCAAAATTCAAATGAGACAAAGTACTGAATTGGTTCCATCTTTTATAAAACACAGTAGCAGTGCATCATCTTTGGTTACTATCTAGTGAATTCCGCATCGTAGCACTGTCTAGAGAACTTGTTGTCAACTTTCAGCAACCTATCTTTGTGTCGATCACCACGGTTGCAAACTACTACCGACCCAAGGATAAGTCTGACAAAATTTTAGACTTGCACAATATCCTCCAAAAGACAACCCTAGATCATTTGGTTTTTTAGGACAGGTTCAGTCCAAATCCAACTTAAACCTATATCTTTTCAATAGAGGTGAAAGACGACCAAAATTAGCTTCTGGCTAAGACAACCCAACTCTCAGGGTCGGCCATGACTACTAGTACAACCAAAGATTGCATGAGGTCGAGCTAGTTTAGTTGGTATTTTTCACTTAGCTTTGGGAGTTTTAGTTCCACATTGGAAAACCACCAATATGTATATCTCAATATATAGCTATGCTTAGTATTGGTATATGCACATAGGATGGTGGTCCATGTGGATTGACTTTCCTAGAGGGATTAAGTGTGAATTACATTATAACAATCCTAATTTTGTCACCACCTTTGGAAAGTTTTCTTTAGGAGCTAAGCCCCGGACTTAGCGACTCGGACTCGGACTCAAGGACTCAAAGTGGCGCTTTGTTGGCGTACTTAGCATGTCAGCATTGTCGCATTGCGCTCATGCGTGAGTTGCAATGCACGATTGCTAGCTCGGACGCATGCTTCGTGGCGCTATGCGGCCAGGAGCTATGCGTCCAGCGAGTTTGTATGAGCGAGTCGTATGTGGAAGGGATATGGTCTGCTGTTGGCGGCGCATGCGACGCATGATTATCCGTGCCATCCGGATTATGCGGCATGGGGATGTCTGTGCACAATGGCTGCTACTTTCGGCGCTTGGCGGCGTTTGATGGCGTTGTCCTGTGCAGCGTGACCAGCGGCAACGACGACGCATGCGGCTTGATGTCTGGTCGGTTGGCACATATGCGGCCTGAGCTTTCTCAAGTCGCATATGTGCTGTTTTTCTCTATATATAGAGGAGTTTCTCTTTCATTTGGTTAAGTTGATAAAACGAGAGCATCAGAGCGTATGCGGCCACCTGAGCACCCCTTCCACAGTGTTTTTCTGAGTGATATCGAAGGTGACGTAAAACGTTCCAAAAATTCTCGTGTGAACTTACTGGATCCTTGAGACAGATCGTCGTGTAGGACGAATCTTTCCTTGAGCACCGGTGGTTTTAATCACCCCAGCAAGGAGTTTCATTTTGTTGTGTTTTTCTTCTTGTATTCGTTCTTTCTCATTGTAGCGTCTAAGAACGAAAAGATAAGAACATTTTTATCCTTAATGCTGTATTTTCTTTTTCTTTCTTTTTTTAGTCAGTTTGTAACACGTTCCTGGTGTTGTGCTTTTTAGGAGTTATGTCACTGTAAATGAACTCTTGTGTGAATCTCGGTACACAAACTTCTCTTCTGGAGTCAATAAAAACGAACTCTTGTGTGAGTCTCTACTTTATGACTACCTCTTTTTTTTTTCATCTGACTTCGGGACTAACAGGTTTTGTTGGTTCCAGAAAGCATTACTTAGCAGACTATCTATCCATCCATGTACAGCCTTTGTCTCTAGCTAGCATCACCTAACACTCAGACCAATGTCAACCTTTCAAGTTCCTCAGCAGTAAACTTGTTCGCATCTAATTCCTTAAAATGTACTTGTAATAATAAAGAAATGGCAAGTTCGAAAAAGTATTAGCAGTCGATAACTATATTTTCAACTTTATATCCATTGATGATAATAAGAACTCATTCTTGTGCCGAACAAAGAACATGTAGATAACCCTAGATTCTGGCTTTGGTCGGGTTTGAAATGGATTATAGGACCACCAACTTCAGTATTATATGTCCGTCTGAACCGGTCATAGAGAACTGGACATTGTTTTCTCTCTCAAACCCACCCAATATGGACGGTACAACCCAGTTTGATTATCAAATTTCATACAGCAGTTCATATATTAACCATTTGTGTAACCATCAATGCAAGCATCTGATTTTTCTACTTACATAAGTTAGGATGCACACTCTTCTAACTCATTCCAGCTATGCAGTCAACTCTTACAAAGCATCACATGAAGTTCCCAAGATACATGGGCACCTCATAATATATTTCATTCATTAACATACCATTTGTCTAAACTCATGTCACAAATAACGAAGGCAATGAGAGAGAAAAGTGTTATCACAAGGGCGATTGGACTTTTTTTCCATGAAAACTATTTCCCTCACAAAATTTCAACCAATTGAAGTGTTTGATAGCGCTTATATTTTTCATAAAATTATTTTTCCAAAAGCTATCATTTTTTATATTTTTCTCCAAAATGGCAGAAAATGAAACACACAAATTAAGTTTTCTATAAGAAAAGTTTAAAATTTTGTTGAAATTAGTTGATGATTTTATTGATTGTCTCATTGGCATTATATAGCCTTACAGTCATTAATAGTCATTAATACAATGATCTCAATCATTATGACAATAATCTCATAATGGAATATCCTGTGACATATTCTGGCATCCCAAATATGTCCTCAGGATATTCCCATGTGCTTATACTATACTTAAATATGACACCCAACATACCATATCAACACTCCCCCTCAAGATGGGTGAAAGATATTCACTAAGCCCATCTTGTCACATCCTCTAATTATGCTCACTGAGGCGAGTCCCTTGGTTAGTCCATCTGCTACTTGATCCCTGGTTGGAACATGGCCAAGCTCCAGTAATCCACTATCCAACTTCTCTTTGATGAAGAATCTATCAATCTCGATGTGTTTGGTCCTGTCATGCTGTACTGGATTGTTGGCGATACTAATAGCTGACTGATTGTCACACCACAGCTTCATCTTGGCTCCTTGATCCAGCTTTAGCTCCACCAGCATATTCTTCAACCATAGCAGCTCTGCAACTCCCAAGGCCATAGCTCTGTACTCTGCTTCAGCTGTCGATCTGGCCACCACAGATTGCTTCTTACTCCTCCAGGAGACCAAGTTACCTCCTACAAATATGCAATATCCTGAGGTAGACCTCCTGTCATCAGCACAACTAGCCCAGTCAGAATCACAGTAGCCCTCGATGCTCACGTGATTGTTCTTCCTGAATATTAGTCCCTTCCCGGGAGCACCTTTCAGGTACCTCAGAATCTGGTACACTGCATCCATATGACCCTTCCGTGGGTCATGCATGTAGCGGCTCACCACACTTACTGCAAAGCAGATATCAGGACGTGTGTGGCTCAAATAGATCAACTTGCCAACCAGTCTCCGGTATCTGTCCCGATCAACTAGTTCTCCAGCCTCAGCATCAATCTTGAACCTCTGATCTATTGGTGTCGCTGCAGGTTTGCACCCCAACATCCCAGTTTCTGTGAGAAGGTCCAGTGCATACTTCCTTTGAGAGAGAACAATCCCCTCTGCTTCTCGAGCAATCTCAATTCCAAGGAAGTACCGAAGAAGGCCGAGATCCTTCACCTCGAATTCCTTGCCAAGCTTTCCTTTGAGTTGGGCGATCTCCTGCTCATCATCTCCTGTGATAATCATATCGTCCACATACACCGCAAGCATGGTGATGTGGCCTCCACTCCGACGGAAGAACACAGTATGATCCGCATTGATCTGCTGATATCCCATCCCTATCATCGCTCTTCTGAATCTGTCAAACCACGCTCGAGGAGACTGCTTCAGTCCATAGATGGACTTCTTCAACCTGCAGACCTTGCCTACTGTCTGATTGGTGCCAAATCCTGGTGGTATCTCCATGTACACCTCCTCCACTAGATCTCCGTGAAGAAACGCATTCTTCACATCCAGTTGGTGTAGCTTCCATCCACCATTCGCTGCCAGAGAAATCAGAGTCCTGACAGTGCTCATCTTTGCAACTGGTGCAAAGGTCTCGTCATAGTCGATGCCGTACGTCTGACTGTATCCTTTGGCTACTAGTCGAGCTTTGTAGCGCTCAACCTGTCCATCTGGGTTCTGCTTCACGGTAAAGACCCACTTGCATCCAACTGCTCTCTTCCCCTCTGGCAATCTCACAAGCTCCCAAGTGTGGTTCTTCTCCAGAGCTCCCAACTCCTCGTGCATTGCCGCTTTCCACTTTGGATCGTTCTTGGCAACCTGCCAATTGTTAGGTACAGTAATACTATCCAAAGATGCTATAAATGCTCCATGAGAAGAAGAGATATGGTCATAAGAAACAAACTGAGCAATATCCCAACCATATCTGTTTGGAGGATTTCCTGCATTGCTGCGAGTGGTCCTCCGTACAGATAGTGGTGTGGGAGGAGTAGAAGTAGGAGGAATGATATTTTGTGAAGGAGGGGGTATCACCTGAAGGGGGGTTGGTGTCGGTGCCTCAGGAGTTGGGACGAACGCAGGCAAAGGACTTGGCACTGGCACTGTCGGTACTGGTCCTGCAGTTTGCTTCTCTCTCCTGCTGTAGGTAAGTAACTCTCCCTGAGCCGTAGGCCTAACACCTTCACCTTCTTGTCCCTTCTCCGTGCCTCCATGCCAAACTTCTAAATCGGTTACCACAAAGTTCTCCATCTCCCCCTCTCGCCTAATACTGGCAGTATTAGGCGTGTTGTGTGAAGTTCCGTCCTGGTGGTAGTATGGCTCATGCTCCCGAAAGTGGACATCCATACTGACAAACTTCTTCTTCTCTACTGGACTCCAGCACACATACCCCTTCTGGGTCGCCGAGTAGCCTACGAAGATGCATTTGACCGCTCTAGGGTCAAGTTTCCCAACTGATGGCCTGTTGTCCTTCACAAAACACACACACCCAAATACCTTCAGTGGGAGTATCCCACTATTATTGCCTTGCAATACCTCACATGGGGACTTCCATCCGAGGACCTTCGAGGGCATCCTGTTGATGAGTTGAGCTGCTGTCAACACTGCATGCCCCCACAGACTCTGTGGGACATTCATGTCGATCATCATACTTCTTGCGACCTCCAGAAGGTGTCTGTTTTTCCTTTCTGCAACTCCATTTTGTGCTGGTGTGTATGCACAGGTGGTCTGATGCTGTATTCCGTGTGCTGACAAGTATTCTGCAAGCGTCCTGTTGGTATACTCCGTTCCATTGTCAGACCTCAGTACCTTCACAACTGCTTTGTACTGAGTCTGGACATGCTTATGGAAATCCCGAAAACAAGCAGGTACATCATTCTTATTTTTCATCAAATATAACCAGGTAACACGAGAGGCACACTCAATGAAAGAAACAAAGTACTTATAACCATTCATAGTGTTAGTAGCACATGGACCCCAGACATCAGAATGTACTACCTCAAAAGCAAAAGTGCTCCTATGACCCGTGCCAACATATGAGCTCCTAGTAAGTTTTCCTAACTCGCACGCATCACATACTAATTTCTCTTTTTTTGTTTTTGCATAAATCTCTGGATATAACTTACTTAGAGTATCAAAGGAAGAATGTCCCATCCTCCGATGATGGAGCATCAAGGTATCCTCAGTCCTCTGCTGCAGTCCTTCCATGCCAGCCTTCTCTGCCATAGATACCAATGCTGAGTCCAGTCCTTCTCGATCTAGGTACCACAGTCCCTCATGCCAAGTGCCAGTCCCAAGTCTTCGTCCTGTCCCTTTCTCCTGGAAGGTCACCTTAGGAATATCAAAAGAAACAATGCATTTAAGTTGGAGGATTATAGAACTAATGGACAAGAGACTGACTGGAAAGGATGGAGCATGTAAAACATTGGATAATCTTACTGAACCTGTACAATTAACAGTACCCTTACCGACCACTGGCTGGAAAGTGCCATCAGCTGTCTGAATGCTGTCTGCTGATGCTAGGTGAGTGTAGGAAGAAAACTCACTAGTATTTCCAGTCACATGTCGAGATGCTCCCGAGTCGATAATCCAGTCTGATGATTTAAGGGAAGAGATAGACGCAAGGGCAAGTGATTCGTCAGTACCTTCTGATGGATGGGCATATATGGCAGCGTTGCCCCTAACAAAGAATGAGGTGGACGCCTCCTCTGTTCTACTCCTCATGTCTCCCAGTGCCTGGTCCTCCACAGTAATGGTGCCATCAGCTTCTCCGTTCCCTTC
The DNA here is from genome assembly GCA_036927795.1 of Iris macrosiphon. Classification (NCBI taxonomy): domain Eukaryota; kingdom Viridiplantae; phylum Streptophyta; class Magnoliopsida; order Asparagales; family Iridaceae; genus Iris; species Iris macrosiphon. The sequence continues at coordinate 178,363,936 of JAYESA010000001.1, forward strand.
TGATATCAGGAGGTTTGCTCGATAACCTCCTCGGCCGCCTCGTCTACCCCCTCGACCACGACCACGTCCTCCATTATATCCTCGTCCGCCGAACGGTCCTCGTGCACCACCTGAGTCTCCCTCCCTAGGTGGTTTGGTACAAGCATATCGATGATGACCCATCTCCCCACAGTTGTAGCACTGCCGGTTATCCTGCCAGGGTTCTCCCTTAGATCGTGTGTTACCTGAGCTGGTGATCGCTAGTGCTGACTTTGCTTCAGGGGGACCACATGTCCCTGCTTGCAGCCTGATGCGTGTCTCCTCCTGGATCATGGCTGAGATAGCCTCCTCAAGGCTAGGGATCTTTGGTTGGGCTAGAAGTAGGGCCGTCCTCTGTGCGAAAGCTGCAGTCAGCCCTTTGAGAAACTTCATCGTCCTCTCCTGCAGACACACCTGTCTCTCCTTACACTTAGGGTCCCCGCAGCTCGCCCGATCTGAGGAGTGATCATAATCCAACCACAGACGCTCCAACTCCGTGGCATACTCCTGCACCGTCTTCTCTCCCTGTACGGTGTCATCAATCTCCCCCTTTATCTGGAAGACCCGTAAGTTGTTCCCCACACCATCATAGGTCCTTCTCAACTTCTCCCAAACATCTTTCACCATCTCAATACCGTCTACTGTGGCGGCAATAGACTGGACTAAGGAGTTGAGAAGCCAGATGTAGATCACCATATGAGTGGACTTCCACTCATCGCGTCCTGTCGAGCCGTACGTCTGACTGTATCCTTTGGCTACTAGTCGAGCTTTGTAGCGCTCAACCTGTCCATCTGGGTTCTGCTTCACGGTAAAGACCCACTTGCATCCAACTGCTCTCTTCTTTTTTTTTTTTTTTTTTTTTTTTTTTTTTTTTTTTTTTTTTTGAACTTGTTGAAATTAGTTGATGATTTTATTGATTGTCTCATTGGCATTATATAGCCTTACAGTCATTAATAGTCATTAATACAATGATCTCAATCATTATGACAATAATCTCATAATGGAATATCCTGTGACATATTCTGGCATCCCAAATATGTCCTCAGGATATTCCCATGTGCTTATACTATACTTAAATATGACACCCAACATACCATATCAACAAATTTCATGAAATTTTTTTCCTAATAAAATAATTTTGTGGGATTAATTTATTTTCTATCTTACAATCAAACACACAACTAATGGAAAAGGAAATGAAGATTTATGGCTTGTAAATGAACGGGAAACAGTCTAGATAAAACATGATACACATTTATTTGGCATTAACAGACAATAGGCATACATGAAAATAGCTAAAACAGACCATAGAAGAGTTTGTCATAAATGGTTCCCCTGATAAAAATATGTAAAAAGAAAATGAAAACAATCAGTGAACCATATTGATACCTTGAGCACATACTGCATGAACTTGATGTCCTTTATTCATATTGCACATTATCTATCTAGAATGATTGGAATTAGGCATTCCCTCCATTCTTTTCAACTATGTCGCACGAACCAGGAGGAAGAAAGGAGAAGGAGCTCTCCGCCGCATCATATGCTGGTCTCACAAAGTCGTCAAGAGCCCCAAAGTTGCATGCATCGAAGTTCATGGGCGAGAAATAACCATGCATATCATCACCACCTTTGATGTCTAGAACATTAGTGTCATCCATAGAGTTTCCAACAAAGCCACTGCTGTAGCCTATACTGCCTATCCCACCCATCTCCTCGTTGCTCCGCACTTGATCTGACGTCCCTGAACCTTTGTTATCGTCAACAGAGAGGGCTGGGGTGTGTCCCTGGAACAAAGCCACATGCCCGAACAACTTGTCCTTCCTCGAGAAGGTCGTTCCGCAAGAACACAACCACTTGTCACGACCGCAGTGCTTCTCATGGGTCTTGAGGTCGGCAAGCACAGAGAACTTCTTGCTGTTGCACCGGCTGCAGGTGTAGCTCTTGTCGCAATGGCTCCTCTTGTAATGGTTCTTCACACAGAGAATCGTCTTCAGCGGTTGGAACTTCTTGTGTTCCTTGTTCCTCTTGCAGCCGACAAATGGGCACGAGTACCTCTTCATCGGCACAGGCTCCGCTCCCAGATCCTTGGTCGGCTTGGCCAGTGCAGCCGGGGTCTTGTACTCGTCTCCGTGGCCTCTCATGTGCATCCTCAGGTTTGCGTCTCTCTTGAATCCCTTCCCGCATATTGTACAGAAGTGAGTATGAGGTGCCAAAATCTCTTCCTTCTCCAACTGCAACACTTTGTACGATCCAGGAGGGAGGTTTTCTCCATCGGCACCATCCTCACTATCCTTCACATCAGGGTCTTGGATATGGGTAGGCTCGACCTTTTCTCCTCCGTAGTCACTGAGACTATTAATCAGCTCATCATATTCCATACCCTTGGTTTCCATCGAAGAGCTCCCCTCAAATCTTTGAGGAACAACAGCAGTGTCTAATCCCAAACTAACGGCAGAACTGATGACACTTCCCAACTGCTGCCCGACGGAAGGACTAGCCGACAAGAGCGCGTTCTTGACAGACGGGAGGAGGCTGCCAGCAGTCGAGATCAGCTGAATTATGATGCACGTCAGGTCGGCTGTCACGAGCTGCTGCTGGGAAGCCAGCTCGTTCGGGTGGGCCGAGAGCTGACCCTCACGTGCAACGATCCACTGGACGATCTCCTGAACCTGGTGGATCTTTTGCTCCAGGAACGAGAGGTTGGTGAGCATGGCTCTAGGGTCCCAGTCAAGGGCTGGGCTCTGGGAGGCACCTACCATAGGGCTCATCCCGTTGACTTGATGATCGGAAACGAAGTTTCCCAGGGACTGGCTGTCCAAATTGGGTGCAAATTCAGCAGAAGCCTGCTCGGTTCGCGAACCGTAGCTTAGTTTTCTAGGGTTAAATTGGGAGAAAGGGCCGGACATGGAGGAAGAACTCGCTGAAGCATCGAAGGATGGCATCAGCTTGGGATCCATTTTGAGCCCTCTTCGATTTGCAACCATTCCAATTATACTACCAACAACAACAACATCATCACCAAGTAGTAGATTTGACCTCAAATCAAAGATCAAATCTTTGATTTCTAGATGGAATTTGCTTGAGCAATTGAAACCAACAGCCTTATAAAAATTATCAAGAGATGCCCAAAGACCCGATCTTTTTCAACATAAAAGTAGAAATATAAATATAGATGAAATTTTTAAGCACGCCCCTATGGAAAAAACTTGCAAAAAGAACATGAAAAATACTAGGAGGTGCCAAAAGACTCAAATTTTCGACATACCAGCATCAGGAAAAGCTCTAAAGATTCGATTTCTCTCTCAACTCCATCATCAGAATCTACAGTGAAAGAGGAAGGGATTTCGTTTCAGTAGCAGAGAGGAGAGGGAGAAGCCATGGTGGTTCTTCGATCTGGCGTGTTGGGTTCACACATCATCCGAGTTGATATAGAGAGGGAATCAATGAATGGATCCAAACCGAAGGCTCCACCAGTCTTTTGATGGGCACTCCCACGTCTCAGAAACCGACCTCCCTCCCCCTTTCCTTTGACTTTTTTATTTTCCTTTTTCTTTTCTACTTGATTGGGAAAAATAAAAGAGAAAAAGATTGGGGTCCCGAATCTCAAAGTGAAAACAAGATGAAGATAGACAATGGAGAAAAAAAGGTGATGAGAAAGAAAGAAATACCAGTTTATGGAGTTTGTTTAGAAATTATGGAATAATTTGACTGATCTTATTGGCTAATAATGTTCTGTTTGTGCGCTTTGGACCTACCTACCTCTAGGTGTGAAGTGCGTCGGATCGGATCGAACCGGGTGACCCGAACCCATAGCTGGCCTGGATCGGCCGGTCATGAGCTTTAGGCTGGTTCGGATCGGATCGGACCGGACTGGGGATTGAAATCCCAAAGCAAGTCTATCCCAAAATTCGGTCCGAGCCAGTTTGGGCTAGACCTGGTTGAGTTCGTTTCGAGTGCAGGTCGTGTTCAGTCTCGACCGGATATTAAAAGGATTTGGGTTTTGGAGTTGGGCTTGGACTTCAGATATTAAAAAATAAAAAAGTTTTGGGGTTGGATTTGAACTTTGGATTATTTTTTAAAAAAATAGTAGAAAAAAATATTTAATAAAATAAACAAATTTTATTTATTTGAGAAATTTTATAACATTTCAATTAATGTTTTGAAAAGCTGAAAGAGTAAAGTAAAAAAATTTATCTTTAATTTGATCTTCAGTCTTCGTGTTCAGCTTTTTTTTGAATCTTTAATGGCGGTTTTCATATCTTCAAATGTTCGTTTTTTTAGATAAATGGAACCAACTCTGCAAGAACCGTCTCATTTTTCAACTTTTGTAACGTCTAGTTCGATTTTTAGAACAGTGGCTCTATATAGTAAGAGATTGAAAGTCTAGCTCATTAATGTAGGCTTTTTCATTTCTTAAATGTTGAGTCTGTTTTTCCACATGATCACAAACTTGAATACAAACAAAGACTTCTAAAATATCTAGTAGCATGATGCTTCTCTTCTCACTTAACATTCTTGAACATGCACTAAAACAAAATTCTGATACAACCGTGCACACCGGAGACATTAGAAGATTCCATGCTAGAGAGAAAAACAATAGGATAAGTTTTTTCTATACTTTCCACCACTCTAAAATTAAATATATGATCCAGAATCGTTGTCATCTTCATCACATGAGTTCAAATACAAGAAAAAAAATCTTGAGTTTAGAGGGAATAATGTTTTTATTTCTTCCTTTGTGGTATAATCTTAATTAGCAGAAGATAACTTAGAACTTAAACTAGAACCATTACTACCTTGAACGGTCTAACCGGGTTGGTTCACCATAACTTTTTTATAATATAAACTAATCAGACCATTAAATATTCTTTAATTTCTATTTTTAAACGATCTACCTCAATGTTCATATTTACATGAAAATCATATAACAATATAAATACATAATTTAATTTAATTTTAGGATCTAAAACAGTAGACAAACAATATAAAAGAAGTATATCATATCAATATTTTAGATTTTGTTTCCATTTTAGTAACGACATAATCCAAATCAGGAACATTTCTATATTTTGTAAATAAATAAAAATATTAATGATCTATGTTAAAATTAAAGGAGAAGTTGGAAACAAACTTCGGATAAAATACACGTAATGTTGTAAAACAATTCTAGAAATTTAAAAATTGAAGTAGCAAATAACCAATTGGTAATCACTACTTGAGCTTGCATTAATATAGGTAATAACATCTTTATATTTAGTATATGATTGCAACATCAAATATATATAATTCCCTCTATGTGGTGCATCATTAACAAATCTGCTAAATTTTAAACGGTATTGTACACATAACATTTTAAACTCTTGATGCTTACTAGGTGAAGTGTTTAAACTAATTATACATGTTCTAATATTTTTGAAATCCGTTTGAAAAAATTGAAGACATTCTTGTGTAATTAAAATAACAACATGACAAATACATCTTATAAGAGAAAAAAAAAACGTGCTTCTAATATAGACAAAGTTTGAGATTTTAAATTACTAATATAAGAAGTATTATTCCTAGCATTATCTAAATAAATTGAAAAAAAAAAATATTATGAGTAACATATTCACGTAAAAAATTTAAGATGGTTTTGCATATTACAGCTCCGGAATGGGGATATTCTAATGATCTTTAACAAACAATTCTTTTTTATAAATTATTTTGCATATAAATAATGTGTTGTAATACAAACAGAAAGATAATTTTGTTTACTGGTTCATATATCTGAAGTTAAATAAAATTTACTAATATTTTTAAAATTTTGTTTCAAAGTTACTTTTTCTTTTTCAAATATTTTATAAGTTTTTGCTCTAGATCTCGAAACTTTCTAAAAACAAAAATTTACTGTATTACTTACATAATCATAATATGTTTCACTCTCACAATCATCACAAATAATATATTTTGTTAAATTTTAGTTTTGTTACGAGCATACGAATAAGCAATCATCATAATTAAAATCCTTGTGCATTGATGACTAGAATCAATTATTTTTTCACCACTTGTTTGTTGTATTTGCTTGCATGGTTTGTTTGCAAATGATGTAATTATTTGTAACTTTAATGTTTTGATATGTTTGTCGCAGATTTTGTTGTTGCGAGAGAAAGTTGTTTGCTTGGTTGATATGAACATTTGTTTTTGTAACTTACATGACGAATGTGTAAACAATATTATTGTCATGATGTTGGAATTTCTTTGGGGTTCTTGTTTGTCGACTACATTCACTCCCCTTCTGTTAACCATGTTGCATTGACTCATGGGCAAAACCAGATGAAGTCGGTGAATCCTACATATCTTATCGTATCGTATCGTATCGTATCGTATCGTATCGTATCAACATCGACATTGTTTCTTAGTAGTCGTTTCTTAGTAGTTCTTAAAATTTTCTGCGTGCACATATTATCAACCCTGCAAACCCAATCATGTTCAAACTTCAAACAAGTCAATAATGAATGAAAAACACGGGTCCCCAATTGTGATCCATGCTCATGATTGATAGAGCGGGACATGGACAAACTTTAAACTTTGATGCAAACTAAAACTTACTTGTTCTACGTCAAGTCTATAAGGTGTCCTTGTGTAAGGGTTAGTTAGTATGCTTGAGTTTCTAAGGAATAATTTTATGAATAAAGATTTTTTTTGTAAGCTCTTGATGGCTCTCTCTCCATTAATTAAATTCTCCTCTTACCTCTTAAATTCATGCCCTTTCTTCCATAATTCATCCAATAAGTATATTTTGCCAAGCGATTTGGAATTAGAATTTTGAGAAATTTGAGTTGTACTCCATTTTATGTATCCATATTCAAGGTGTACCCTACCCAATTATCAGAATGCATGACACCCTCCACTTTTGACGAAAATCGTCCCACACTCACTGTCAACCCCTTTGACCGAACTTTTTTGACCAAAATATCCCTCTCAAATTTTTCTTTTCCGCACATTGTCATGCCCCGCTCCCAGAATACTAGATAAATACGGGAACTGACATGGCCAACCGCACCTTGCAGAATACCGAAGTAAGCCGCAATGTGTTAAGGTTGTCAAGAAGACAGGTGGGTGAAATCTAGTATGCTATGACGTCAGTCCTAAGGCCGACAAATCATATTATCTCAATCCAGCAACACAAGTACAAGAGTATATCATACAATGAAATGCTCTAACATAAGGAACAACTAGTTTTCGAAAACATTAAGTTTTAATAGACCAAAACCAAAAAAACTCATGGAATACAAAAAAATCCTAAACATGAAACTCAGATATACAAAAATCTATACATCAAAATCCAAAACTCCAAGAACTAAATATGATCAGCAACTCAAGGAGAATATTTTCCATCAAAAAAATATTTTTTAAAATAATATATATATATATATATATATATATATATATATATATATATATATATATATATATATATATTTGAAATTTTATGAATTCACCATTAAACAAGATGTACTTGCCTTGGGTGTCTCCTAGCCTCTACCTCTCACGGTCCAAGTCACAGCAACTTTCCCTTAGTGTTAGGGTTAGAGGGAGCTTGAGGGAGAGAAGGAAGAAGAAGAAGAAGAAGAAGAAGAAAGAGAGAGAGAGAGAGAGAGAGAGAGAGAGAGAGAGAGAGAGAGAGAGAGAGAAGCTCATATATATACTAAGAGATGAGAGAAAGAGGGTTTAGTCATGGGTTCACCCAAAATAAACCGAACCAAGGATCCATTCCACATGTCGGTCCTAAATCGGGTCTATGATAATGTCAATGGGTACTCTACTGATCTCGGGTAGTCTCTCTCAATAATAAAAAATTAAAACAGTAAATAAAATGACAGGAACCAACATGAGAAATACAACAGGAATGCATTATCAAGAAAATTAAATTCAAGAAATGCTAAATATGGAATCGGTTGTAACATCTCTACCCTCCTTAGAAAAATTGTGTCCTCCAAATTTTACCAAGGCTAGTCGAGCTGGAACACACGAGAAAGCTCAAGAAATCAAATCACAATTCAATGATTGCACTAAGCAAGTAACTAAAAATAGAAACGAAAGCTGCAAAAGTAACTAATAAATAAATGCACAAAAGTAACACATAGAAAAATGGAGGCATATGGATACATATACTCCTGAGTCAGTCGAATTTGAACTCGTCCTCACTTGCCTATGCTGACTCACACAAATGGAAAAGAGCCAAGCCTGGAGGTAAGTCGGTACCAATGACTATATCGAGGACATGACTCTAATCCAGGACATATCTTCGCAGTTGGGACACATGATAGACACCACGTACTGTCACGCCCCGATCTCCCGCAGGCAAATCGGCCTTCCCGCTAGGCGAGAATCACCGCGCCAGCGCTCCCCCGAAACGATCGCTTTGACCCATCCGGACGTGATGCCGCACGAGCGTGAGCCACGCCCGTGCAAGGCCGTGGTTCATGGGCTGGCGGTGTCACGCCCCAGTCCCAAAATGACGAGGGACTGGAGAAGCGTGGCAATGGCCAGCAGCACGCACCGATGGACAACCCAATTTAATGGATCCATCAGGGCATGCTTAAGCTGTAGTCTAGCAGAAATAAGTACAAGTCTCAGGTATTTCTAATCTCATCCACAGAATAACACCGATTAATTGCCAGAAATAATGCAATGGAAATAAATATGCAATATCAATAAGGTTATCTCGGGAAAACAAATCCGAGAATTATTCTGTTACATTTAAGAAAAGATAGGAATTAAAATGCTGAAAATGGAAATACTGTATAGCTGATGCCGGTGCTCAAGAGAAGTCTTCGGCCACTACTTCGTCCTCTGTTCCTTGTTCTGCTCCAAGGAGTGCTCCGGTACCGTACACCTCTGGGTAGTTCTCTTCAGCTGTACCTGGGGACATAATCCGGATCCAGGTCCTCAGGGGACAGCAAGGTACAGAAAATACAAGCCAAAATAAACACAGTGCAGCAGATAATTAAACAAGAGGGTAAGCTATGTAACCAGCTAAGTGATATGCAATATGAGAGCAGCACTAGAATTCAGACTGAAGCCACTACAAGCTCTGTGTCGGGGAGCCGGTAGCGGCAATAACTATGAATTACACTATGTTATATACTATGTTTTATATATAATATCAGCCTGTAGTCTGTGTGTCTCTCCCCACCCAATGTAATCCCACGTCTCATGTCCACGATGCCTCATGTCCATGTCACGCACGATTATAACTAATACAGCAAGTCTGATAGCTATGAATCAAATGTCTAAGAATGTAAAGTCTATGTCATAAAACATGCATCCTATACAGAATCACCTCGAATGTCTCAGAAAGACTCTGTCTCATGAAATAGTGTCAAGTGTCCTGGGTTCTGGTGTACTTGATAGGACAAGTACGAGAATAAGGGTATCGATTGTCCATCTCTAATGACGTACCCAACACCGCGTACGGGGTTGGCACCCGACTATGATCGGACACTAAGCACGTCACACGTTTCCTAGGTTAAGCAGTTAAAACAAGTTACATATGGATCTACCAGAATTCAAGTAAAATACTATAATAGAAATTACTGAGAATTTACAAGCTCTATGTTCTCACTGATGCAAAATTAACCAAGAAAAATATATAGCAAGCTGCAGCGTTTGGCAAGGTACACTTGCCTGTGGTTCCGACTATGTTTGCGGTTCTGACTTCGGTTGGATTTGCAGGCGGTACTCCGGTTGCTGAAACAAACATCACCATCAGATCCAGAAAATATCAATCAGCTAGAAACGCCTGTCCTTGGGTCCAATTTGGAGACAAGGGCATAAACGGCAGTTTCGGGCCAAAACGGGGTCCACCGGTGGGCCCGCTTTGCACCAAAAAATGCGTCTGGGTCAACGGTCTCCAAATTTACCAAACTTAGTGTTAACAGGTCAGGAACGATGATACGAACCCAACGGAACTTCCAGAATTGGATTCCGATGAGCCAATCACAAAATCGCCCGTCGAGCGGGGCCTGTGGGGCCCACAACACGCGATTTTGTCAACGTTCTCAGAATCGAACCAAATTTGACCCACAGGACCAGCATATCGCTACGAGTCCGATGACGCAAGTTTCGTCTCGATCCGACGTGTATACACAAAGTTAGGACACATTCCAGAAAGTACGGATACGGGGCGATGTCCGCGGATACGCGTTGATTCCGGTGTGCACGCACACCCGAATCAGCTTCCGCAAAATCCCACACGTCCGTATCGACGAGGCGCACGTATCTGTGAAGACCGCGCGCGACCAAGTCATCCCGTTTGGTGGGGCGTACTCAGTTCCGGGGTGAAACAGGGTCTGGTTTTTCCTGTTTTTGGATCGCGGTGTGCGATCACCACAGGATGCGATGCCCCGAACAGTTTGTCCGGACACCGAGAGGGTCATACAGGATTCGCAACGCAATTTACGGAATCAAAAATGGAGCTACGAGCAAAAAGATACACGCACCTGAAGGAGACCCGAAAACCAGCGTCGATTCGTGTCCGACGCGTGTCCGACTCGTGTCGGACACAGGGAAGGATTCTAGGGTTAGGGTTTGGGGATCCGGCGGCTGGGCGGCCGAGCGGCTGAGGCGGAGGGCTGGGGCACGCGGTGGAGGGCGGCGCGGCGTCCACGGTGGAGGCGGCGGCTCCGGGCGGCGTGGCGACGCTGCTGCGGCCGGCTGCTGCTGTCGAGCGGAGGGGGAGAAGAGGGAGGTGGACGGCGGAGTCTGGTGGCGCGGCAGGGAGGCGGCGACGTCGTGGCGGGGGTACTGCGGGCAGGACGGTGGTCGACGGAGGTGCAGAGGGCGGCTGAGGGGGTTCGACGGCCGGGGCTAGGGTGATGGGGGAGATCGGAGGAGGAGGGAGGGGCTTTTATAGGCGCTGGGGGGCCGGAGAAGGCGGAGGCGGGGTGGACGTGGGCGGCTCTCGCGGAGGGGAGGCGCGGTCGTGGCGGCCGGAAAACGCGGCGGGCGGCGGAGGAATCGGGCACGGCTGGGTCGTGGGGGAGGGGATGGGTGGCCGGGTCGGGTTCGCGGGCGGGTGCGGGTGGACCCGACCCGACCCGACCCGATAGCCCATGGGTGGGCTGGGCCCGATTGGGGTGGGCCGGCCCGGTGGGCTTGGGCCTAGGGTTAGTTTGGGCCGGGGTTAAAATTAATAATAATAATAATAATAATAATAATAATAATAATTAAATAATTAAATAATAAATAAATAGTTTTTGGTAATTTAAAAATAGGTCCGGGGCCCAATAAATTTCAGAAAAATTGTCCTAAGTCCAGTTTTTTATTTTACATCCAAAAATATTATTTTCATAATATTTTAATATTATTTATTATCAATTAAAAATCATTTAATAATTAAAACCCTGTTTTTAAATTACAGAAAATTCCCAGAAAATTCTAGAAAATTGTGAAAAAATCAAATTTTGAAATTTAGGAAAAATCAGGGGGTTTACAATCTACCCCCCTTAAGAGGATTGCGTCCTCGCAATCAAAGAATAACCGGTCAACAGAGATGACGCGGTCGCAAGCATCGTTTGAAAATACATCATAAGATACTTAGGGAAGTACCGTTTCCCTAAAAATTGAAAGTTTACACTTTCCAGGAAAATCTAGTTAAAACTATAATTTTTATGAAAACCAGGTTGTTATTAACAAGTTGTATTTTACTAGGTTGGGGCTGAGGTCACGAACCAACGGGCACGAACTAAACAAGACTAGAAACGGATAACTACGAATCACTTACTCGCATCAGCGTCCTGCACAGTCAGCGCATAAGCTTGCCCTCGTCCTTGAGGTAGATTCCTCTGATGCTGTTGGGCTTGCTGGAAGAGTGTCGCCTGAGGTGCCAGAGGTGGCCTCGGTGTTGGCAAAGCTGGTTGGTTTGCCCTTGGTGCTCCATCTCGATGCTGGGGACAGTCCTTGGCTATGTGTTGATTGGTGCCGCAAATCAGGCACAATCCCAACTTGCGTCTGCAGTCCCTCTCGACATGGCCTATCTTGCCGCAGTAGTGACAGGTAGGAAGGGTCTGCGAAGCTGTCCTCGGTGGCTGGTTCGTGTGAGATCTCTTTGCAGATTCTCCTGGCGATGTTCTGTCTGGTGCTGAGGCGATTGGCCTCTTGTGGAGAGATTCCCTCCTGGTGACGCGTTCCAGGCGTCGGGCTGCAGCGAGAACATCTGAGTAAGATGTAGGTGCGACGGATCCGATGAGTCTCTGTAGCTCGAAGTTCAGTCCGTCGAAGAACTTCTCGGCCTTCTCTTCCTCTGTCGGGATCAGGGTTGGGGTGAAGCGGCTCAGACGAATGAATTCCGCGTTGTACTCTTCCACCGTCATAGAGTCCTGAGTGAGGCGATTGAATTTGTCCCGCAGTTCGGATCGTGCAATAGCCAGAATGTACATCTCTTGGAAGAGCCTGGAAAACTCTTCCCAAGTGACTCGGTCAGGTCCGAGTCGCGTCTCCTCAGACAACCACCAGTGGTGCGCGTTGCCTGTCAATTGCATTCGGACGGCAGTCATCCAGCGTTCCCGTGGAAGCTCAGCTGCTTCAAGTTGATGCCGTATGTTGGTGAGCCACTCGTGAACTTCTGTGGGCTCCTCTTTTCCAGAAAAGGTGCGGGGCTTCAGTTGGCGGAAGTCGGTGATAGAGCCTGTAGATGGCCGTCGAGCTGGTAGGTTGGCCTGCCCCAGTGCAGTTACGATGCTGTCCCTCAAGAAATTAGCTTCGCGACGCTGAGCCTCGTGTTGGACTTGTTGCTGTGCTTGCATCATCGCGTAGATCAGTTGGAATATCTGCTGCCCGTCAATCGGCTGTCCTGGTGGGAGTACGGGCGTTGGTGGAACGAACTGCGGCGGAGGTGGAATATCATCGCGTCAGAATCGGGAGTTAGGTTGACCTGCCTGTTGGCTCTGTTGAGTTGGTGGAACTTCTCCGACTGGTGTCACTTCGTCGTCATAGGTGACACATGTAGCTTGTGGGGTTCCGGCGGGAGTCTCATTGCATTCCTGTGGGTCCATTTCCCTGCATCCAAAATATTCACTAAGAGGCGTACAGGAATCAAGGCAAGATGCAAGTCAATAAATTAATTCGAATGCGATACAGATATCAAAAACGATTCAAGCAAGTGGATGAAATCCTAAAGACTTATCCTATTTTTATTGCAGGCCTGTTCGGTCCCTAAGTTGAAACCGAACAATTTAGTCGTAGACCTGCATGGGCCACCACAAAAACTATGTCACGCCCCAGTCCCAAAATGACGAGGGACTGGAGAAGCATGGCAATGGCCAGCAGCACGCACCGATGGACAACCCAATTTAATGGATCCATCAGGGCATGCTTAAGCTGTAGTCTAGCAGAAATAAGTACAAGTCTCAGGTATTTCTAATCTCATCCACAGAATAACACCGATTAATTGCCAGAAATAATGCAATGGAAATAAATATGCAATATCAATAAGGTTATCTCGGGAAAACAAATCCGAGAATTATTCTGTTACATTTAAGAAAAGACAGGAATTAAAATGCTGAAAATGGAAATACTGTATAGCTGATGCCGGTGCTCAAGAGAAGTCTTCGGCCACTACTTCGTCCTCTGTTCCTTGTTCTGCTCCAAGGAGTGCTCCGGTACCGTACACCTCTGGGTAGTTCTCTTCAGCTGTACCTGGGGACATAATCCGGATCCAGGTCCTCAGGGGACAGCAAGGTACAGAAAATACAAGCCAAAATAAACACAGTGCAGCAGATAATTAAACAAGAGGGTAAGCTATGTAACCAGCTAAGTGATATGCAATATGAGAGCAGCACTAGAATTCAGGCTGAAGCCACTACAAGCTCTGTGTCGGGGAGCCGGTAGCGGCAATAACTATGAATTACACTATGTTATATACTATGTTTTATATATAATATCAGCCTGTAGTCTGTGTGTCTCTCCCCACCCAATGTAATCCCACGCCTCATGTCCACGATGCCTCATGTCCATGTCACGCACGATTATAACTAATGCAGCAAGTCTGATAGCTATGAATCAAATGTCTAAGAATGTAAAGTCTATGTCATAAAACATGCATCCTATACAGAATCACCTCGAATGTCTCAGGAAGACTCTGTCTCATGAAATAGTGTAAAGTGTCCTGGGTTCTGGTGTACTTGATAGGACAAGTACGAGAATAAGGGTATCGATTGTTCATCTCTAATGACGTACCCAACACCGCGTACGGGGTTGGCACCCGACTATGATCGGACACTAAGCACGTCACACGTTTCCTAGGTTAAGCAGTTAAAACAAGTTACATATGGATCTACCAGAATTCAAGTAAAATACTATAACAGAAATTACTGAGAATTTACAAGCTCTATGTTCTCACTGATGCAAAATTAACCAAGAAAAATATATAGCAAGCTGCAGCGTTTGGCAAGGTACACTTGCCTGTGGTTCCGGCTATGTTTGCGGTTCTGACTTCGGTTGGATTTGCAGGCGGTACTCCGGTTGCTGAAACAAACATCACCATCAGATCCAGAAAATATCAATCAGCTAGAAACGCCTGTCCTTGGGTCCAATTTGGAGACAAGGACAGAAACGGCAGTTTCGGGCCAAAACGAGGTCCACCGGTGGGCCCGCTTTGCACCGAAAAATGCGTCCGGGTCAACGGTCTCCAAATTCACCAAACTTAGTGTCAACAGGTCAGGAACGATGATACGAACCCAACGGAACTTCCAGAATTGGATTTCGATGAGCCGATCACAAAATCGCCCGTCGAGCGGGGCCTGTGGGGCCCACGACACGCGATTTCGTCAACGTTCTCAGAATCGAACCAAACTTGACCCACAGGACCAGCGTATCGCTACGAGTCCGATGACGCAAGTTTCGTCTCGATCCGACGTGTGTACACAAAGTTAGGGCACGTTCCAGAAAGTACGGATACGGGGCGATGTCCGCGGATACGCGTTGATTCCGGTGTGCACGCACACCCGAATCAGCTTCCGCAAAATCTCATACGTCCGTATCGACGAGGTGCACATATCTGTGAAGACCGCGCGCGACCAAGTCGTCCCGTTTGGCGGGGCGTACTCAGTTCCGGGGTAAAACAGGGTCTGGTTTTTCCTGTTTTTGGATCGCGGTGTGCGATCACCACAGAACGCGATGCCCCGAACGGTTTATCCGGACATCGAGAGGGTCATACAGGCTTCGCAACACAATTTACGGAATCAAAAATGGAGCTACGAGCAAAAAGATACACGCACCTGAAGGGGACCCGAAAACCAGCGTCGATTCGTGTCTGACGCGTGTCCGACTCGTGTCGGACACAGGGAAGGATTCTAGGGTTAGGGTTTGGGGATCCGGCGTCTGGGACGGCGGCTGGGCGGCCGAGCGGCTGAGGCGGAGGGTTGGGGCACGCGGCGGAGGGCGGCACGACGTCCACGGTGGAGGCGGCGGCTCCGGGCGGCGTGGCGACGCTGCTGCGGCCGGCTGCTGCTGTTGAGCGGAGGGGGAGAAGAGGGAGGTGGACGGCGGAGTCTGGTGGCGCGGCAGGGAGGCGGCGACGTCGTGGCGGGGGTACTGCGGGCAGGACGGTGGTCGACGGAGGTGCAGAGGGCGGCTGAGGGGGTTCGACGGCCGGGGCTAGGGTGATGGGGGAGATCGGAGGAGGAGGGAGGGGCTTTTATAGGCGCTGGGGGGCCGGAGAAGGCGGAGGCGGGGTGGACGTGGGCGGCTCTCGCGGAGGGGAGGCGCGGTCGTGGCGGCCGAAAAATGCGGCGGGCGGCGGAGGAATCGGGCACGGCTGGGTCGTGGGGGAGGGGATGGGTGGCCGGGTCGGGTTCGCGGGCAGGTGCGGGTGGACCCGACCCGACCCGATAGCCCATGGGTGGGCTGGGCCCGATTGGGGTGGGCCGGCCCGGTGGGCTTGGGCCTAGGGTTAGTTTGGGCCGGGTTAAAATTAATAATAATAATAATAATAATAATAATAATAATAATAATAATTAAATAATTAAATAATAAATAAATAGTTTTTGGTAATTTAAAAATAGGTCCGGGGCCCAATAAATTCTAGAAAATTTGCCCTAAGTCCAGTTTTTCATTTTACATCCAAAAATATTATTTTCATAATATTTTAATATTGTTTATTATCAATTAAAAATTATTTAATAATTAAAACCCTGTTTTTAAATTACAGAAAATTCCCAAAAAATTCTAGAAAATTGTGAAAAAATCAAATTTTGAAATTTAGGAAAAATCAGGGGGTTTACAGGCGGTAAGAGTTCTAAGCCACAGAGTCGCACAGATTGTCCGAGTGCAGCGGAGTCATGAGCGCATAGGCGATTGGTAACAAGTTTACTGAGTTGACAATATAGCGGAAGCATTGAAACACAAGTTGAAGTAAAGCAAGCTTCTTTATTGATATAAACAAGTGTTACAGGTGGCGCTTAGCCGAGATTACAAGTCACTCAAGTCTCTCTCTCTAAAACAGTAAAAGCGTGCCAAGTGGCTACAATTATGGAATGATTGTAAACACCCTATATTTTTAGTTTTTTAAAATCAATTTTTGGAATTAATATGCAATTTTTCAGGAATTTACATAGGCCCTGTAGTGAGTTTGTAATTTTTAATTGCCAATAAATAATATTAAAATGAAATGAAAATATAATTTTATGGTGTAAAATAGAAAACCGGACTTAGGGTAATTTTCTGGGATTTTATTGGGCCTCAGACCTATTTTTAAAAGCCTAAAAACTATTTTCTAATTAAGTAATTAATTTTTAGTTATTATTATTATTATTATTATTATTATTATTATTATTATTATTGTTGTTGTTAATAATTGGTCCGGCCAGGCCCAGTGGGCCGAAGCCCAGCCCGGCCCAGTCCCAACCGCTGTTAGCGGGTCGGGCGGGTCCGCCAACCCGGATCCGCGCCCGACCCGACCCGCATCCATCACCCCCAACCCCCGTTCGGCTCGAGCCGAATTCTTCGCCGCCGCCGCGATTTCCGGCCACCACGTCGCCTCCCCTCCGCGAGAGCCACCCACGTCGTCCTTCTCCCCGCCGACTCCCCCGGCCACGATCACCCGAGCCACTCCTATTTAAAACCCCCTACCCCGACCTCCTCCTCCCTCATTCCTCTCCCCCAAACCCTAGCTCGCCGGAGCCCGCCGTCCACCACCCTCCTCCTCGCCGACCGGAGCCCGCCGTCCACCACCCTCCAGCGTCTCCCCCTCTCCAGAACCCTCCAGCGCCTCCTCCCCATCTCGGCCACCCTTGTCGAGCCGTCTCTAGCAACCCTCTGCCGGCGCTGCCTGCATCCCGAGCCCCCTAGCGGTGCCTCGCCGACCGTCGGCCAGTCCCCCAGCCCCTCCGGCCACCGCGGTTCAGCAGAACCCAGCCCTAGGCCGGACACGGCCCTTCGTGTCGGACACAGTGTCAAATTGACACGAGGACGCGAGGAAACCAGTTTGCAAAGCCTTGTTCAGGTACTCCTAATTTCCTCCTCGTAGCTCGGAATTCGATTCCGTAAATTTCTACGCGAAGCCTGTATGACCCTCTCGGTGCCCGGATAAACCGCTCGGGGCATCGCGTCCTGTGGTGATCGCACACCGCGATCCAAAAAAGGAAAAACCAGACCCTGTTTTATCCTTGAACTGAGTGCGCCCCGCCAAACGGGACTACTTGGTCGCGCACGGTCTTCACAGATACGTGCGCGTCGTTGATACGGACGTGTGGGATTTCACGGAAGCTGATTCGGGTGTGCATGCACACCGGAATCAACGCGTATCCGCGGACATCGTCCCGTATCCGCCTTTTCTGTAATTTACCCTAACTTCGTGCACACACGTCAGATCGAGACGAAACTTGCGCCATCGGACTCGTAGCGATACGTTGGTCCTGTGGGTCAAGTTTGGTCCAATTCTGAGAACGTTGACGAAATCGCGTGTCGTGGGCCCCACAGGCCCCGCTCGACGGGCGATTTCGTGATCGGCTCATCGGAATTCAAATCTGAAAGTTCCGTTGGGTTCGTATCAGCGTTCCTGACCTGTTGACACTAAGTTTGGTGAATTTGGAGACCGTTGACCCTGACACTTTTTTTGGTGCAAAGTGGGCCCACCGGTGGACCCCGTTTTGGGCCAAAATTGCCGTTTTTGTCCTTGTCTCCAAATTGGACCCAAGGACAGGCGTTCCTAGCTGTTTGACACCTTCTGAGTGTGATGGTACTGTTTATTTCAGCTTTCGGAGACATCTCTAGAAATTTCCGAAACCAGGACCTAAGTGGAATTCAAATATCAGGCAAGTGCACCTTGCCAAACTTGCAGTCATTATTTTCATATTTACTGTAAAAATACTCTGCTAGATTTCTTGTGCAAATTCATATAAACTAATTTAAACTGCTTAACCTAGGGAACGTATGACTTACCTAGTGTCCGATCATAGTCGGGTACCGGCACCGTACGCGGTGTTGGGTTCGTCATTTAGAGATGGATTTACGATCCCCTTACTTTGTACTTGACCTATCAAGTACTCTACAACCCAGGACACTTGACACTATCATGGACAGAATCCTCCTGAGGTATTCATGGTGATTCTGAATAGGATACAGGACTTGACAGAGACAGTTATTTATAGACAGTATGACTTATTGCATTAGTCATAATCCCGCTGACATGGACATGAGACGTTATGGTCATGGCTTGCGTGATTACATTGGGTGGGGAGAGACACACAGGCTACAGGCTGTTCTATATATATATCTACTATTATTGTGAGGTTGTAGACTCTCCAGCAGAGCTAGACCCTTTACGTGTTATTACTGCTACCGGCTCCCCGACACAGAGCTTGTAGCGGTCTCAGCCTGAGTACTAGTGTTGCTCTCATTTGTATATCACATAGATGGTTACTTAGTTTACCCTGATGTTCATTTATTTATTGCACTGCTTATTCATTTGGCTTGTTTTATTTTGTGCCTTGCTATGTCCACTGAGGACCTGGAATGGATTATGTTCCCAGGTTTAGCTGAGGAGCAGTATCCCGAGGTATACGGGACCGGAGCTGAAGCTATTGCTGGAGCTGAACCGAACACTGAAGACGAGGTGACTGCCGAGGACTTCTCCTGAGTGCCTGTCCCAGTACTCATTTATTTATTTCATGTTTATATCTTTTGTTCCTGGCCTATAGAGCCAGCTTAATCAGACTATAGTCGGATTGTTCCTCCGACTGACTTGCTGTGATGTTGTTGCTACTTATTTCCATTTGATTATGCAGTTTATTTTTTTATCTTTATGGATGAGATTAGTGTGACTTGTTGTAGTAGACATTATTTACAGCTTAAGTACGCCCTGATGATTCCATTAAATTGGGTTATCCATCGGTGCGTGCTGCTGGCCATTGCCACGCATCTCCAGTCCCTCGGCATTTTGGGACTGGGGCGTGACAATGATTGTACAGGCGAATGTTCAGGCAAGTTCACAATATTATGTCTTGTATATGTGCTTCAGTTCCGGACGCACCGCTGCTTCGGAGTGATCTCCATGCCTTAGCATGCACGAAGGAGCATCCGCACCGAACGAGGTTCTCCCGCACCCTGCATACAAACTGGTGGATTATCAGTACATTGAATGCACTGGTGGGAAGCTACTCGCCCACTCGACAAATCCAAACACGTAATATAAGTTCCGTGCACCAACTATTAAGTTGTCTTTCTAGTTGCCTTAGGATTAGTTTCATGCAAACATTGAATAGCCTAACTCGTGTGGCAGTGCGCCGTGCAACATGAGAGGAAATACGGCGAGACTTACCATCTCTCCTTCTCTGTCATAGGCAAACATAATTAAATCAAGCACGGGCATGAATATGAACATTCAGAGGCATTCATAATGAAAACCAAGTTATAGCATATGCAACACGAGAGTCGTTATATCAAGATCGTTCAGGTGTTCAGTTATTTCTTTGACATGATGCAATGACTCGCACGCGGATAGCCGCTAAGCGAGGATGACTTATCTATATGAACACGAGTCGCTGGCATAGCCATTTGGACATAGTCCAGGACAAGGATAGCATGCTACGAGAGTACACGAGGCGCTACAAGCTATCTTTTCCCGTACACGATGACTACAAACGAGTTCTATCCGGATCGGATCGACCACAGTGCTCCGGCGACCGTCCGTGGAACAATACCTTGTTTCCGAGTTGTCCGCGACATGCAACTTTGGGTTGTGCAATTATCACGAGATACACGAGAACACGAGTGCACTAGAACACGGGAACACGAGTGCACTGGAACACGAGTACACGAGATACTTGAACATGGATTCACTTAGCCATTGGATGTGCACAGTCTCCTGGGCTGATGTAAGCCCGCTCGAGGGAGACTTGCAGAGATCCGAATACCTGAATGAGTCTTGCCACAGGAGTATAATTCTTTTGCTTGACATGATGCAATCCCCTGGCTTGGGAACTGCCTTGGCGACCTTACGGTCCCGGATACTCGCAGGTTCATTCTTGCATGGGACGACTACTTAGTAGTCTCCCGGGGTTTGGATAAAAATAAGGCAGCAGACAAGCATGCATTTGTATAAACATAAGCAATCACGTTGGCTCGGGCCCGAAGGTAAGCCGAGGGGTGAGATCGTTAGGGGACTTCCGAGCGACACATTCTAGGGTAGCATGAGGGTCTGAACATTTATATATAAGCAATGTTACATTTCCATGTTCTAGCATAAGCAATACAAGTTGGGATTATTCCCTTAGCTAGGTGCATTAGATTCTTATTAGCATGCAGGGGTGATTCACCTAGCGACTAGCATGTATCAATCTAAATTTTATGTGTGCTGGCTAAGCAAAGACAAGTTCACCGTAGCCACCCACCTTAGCAATGATTCGCCTCGGAAGAGCGATACGTCAAGCGAGCCTCTGAAAGCCTAAGTCGGATTCCTGTAGGGACAAGTCTGGATATCCTTTGCTTCTCGTTTGAGGCAAAGCCGGTCAGGACATTGCACTATTGTCGTTTGAAACGGCAGTCCGCTTGAGCGGAATGGGGTGTTACATGTACCATGAGTCACGAAGGCAGAAGAGCCTGCATCTGTCTCACGAAGCCTGCCGGATGGCTGTTTGGTATATCGAGTGGAGTAAAACGGGGACTCAGTGGTGCACGTAGATATTGTACAGTCGTCCCTAAAATCTCTTCTGGATCTCTTTTGGGGTCCTCAGCTATATCAGCCAGTGTTCCTGCCTGAATATTTAAATCCACACTCAATGAATATAAAAGTAACATATATAAAGATGATAGGTTATGTAAAAAAAGAACACATATCACTAGAGCATCGCGTGCCCTCCTGTCATGCAAGCTCAGATCGTCTAAAGCTCGTGACTAGAACCGAGGTTCTTCAAATTTATATATCCTATTTTGCACTAGCGGGCATCCATACCAACGTAAAAAATCAGTACTACCCTCCACTGTAAAATTTTAACACAAAAGGATATGTAAGATCTAATACCGTATAATTTATTTGAAATATCCCTTAACTTATAATCTGCCGTGATGTCATCAATTCAGACATGTGTTCCACGCCATGCGTGGTAAATCTGGAATGCCAACCAAGCATATATGTATGAACCCGCTCTTCCATATTTGATTTGGTACTGCTAGAAGCCAAAGGCTCCAGGGGTATCATCTGTTTCAGTCTGAACTATCGCATAACACGATCAGCTGGATGAAATATGATAGATCCATTGTACATGATATAATACCTATGGAGACTGCGGACACGTTCACCATCTCTCACTTCTTGTGGCACACT